>CALNXK010000004.1:6632500-6685000 GCA_942486035.1 Porites lobata
AAAAGAATAGCCGACGTTTTCAAAAATCTAGTCTCTGGAGAGCGTTTATGAGAAGGTGCGTTTTCGGTGACCGTTTTCACTGGATTAGTGAGTGTGGACGGTAGGCTTAACCGGAGGAAAAAATATCCGTTTTCAAACAAAAACGGATACGTGTGAAGGAGCCTTTTAAGCAAACAACAACTTTGCACGTGCATTACGTATTTCTGCACATTTCTTTGCCGTCAAGGGTACGACAACGACGTCAAACGTCTTAATTTCACGTTTCATTGAGAATGTGAACACAAGACGACTTTCCTTTCTTTTTTTTTTTTTAAACTGAGATACAGACCTTTAGAACTCAACTCCCGAAAAAGTCTCTAACATTTGACAAATTTAGCGTGATGAGACGTTGATTCCGTCGCCGTCGTGGTTGCACGCTTAAGCTCCCTATATTAAAACTGAGCAATGAACAAAGTGGTAAGTCAGTTTTCTTGCATCGTATCTGCAAACCAGAATTTAGCGGCAGGGTTATCTCAGTCGGTAGAGCGTTCAACAGCAGAGCGGGAAGTCGCAGGTTCGATTGCCGAGGCCAGACCAATACTCAGGGTCTTAAAATAACTGAGAAATAAGGGTACTTCCTTGGTCCTGCTAACGGGTAGACCTTCGTGTGGTTCGGATGACCTGATAAAATGGCGGTCACGTCTCTAGAAGCAGACATAAATAATAGTGTCCCCAATTAGTACTTTCGTGCTAAATACATTGACACTCAAAGTGCATTTTTTAATGCTGTGGTTGTCTTTTGAACTGCATGTATTGGATAAGTACTAAGAGACAAACCTTGCTTAGATCCATACACCTCCACCCTTAATGCTTTGCTGCTGTTAAATGTAACTGGATAAAAACGAATAAACTTGGCAGCAGGTGGCTCATATAGTTCACTTCTTACAATGCTGTTCTTGTCATCATTTCCAGTAAATATCTAAAAGCAAATTAACAAAAATTTCTATAAAATGCAGATGAAAGACAAATTCGTGCGTTTAGGTGTTTCATTCGCACGGAAAATTTGAACGCCTAGCCGTTCAAAGATTTGAAATGAGAAAAATCAAGTGGTGTGAACACCATAACCATCTAAATTTTTGTGTATGAGGATTGCAACTACATTGACGATGACACCCGCCGGCAGAACAAAAGGCAATGGATATTAAAAGGAAAACCACGTGTATGTCAGTTTCTTTACATTTTACTACTTATTTCCCTAACGTTTCCTATGTAAACAGCAGCAAGAGACTAAGGATAGACTGCAAAACAGTCCGTATTTTTGCGTATTCAAGTACGCGCGAGCAGTCAAACAAAAGGTGTGGAACGAGGCTGAAAACAGAGAGCGAGACTGGTGAGAGACGCTAAAAAATACGGACTGTCCGTTTTGCATACGTTATATTCGTTCGAATTACCCGCTTCTCCCAGCCACGGGCAATTCCCATTGGCTAAATTTCGATGCAGCTGTCACCAAGCTGTCAAGTAATGTTTTCAACAAGTCATTCGCGGTATTCCCTACCGAGATGAATTGCTAAAGCTTTCACCGTAAAATGACGGATCGACCGGATATGCTCGCAAGAATTGGGATTTGTTTGAAAATCGGAGCAGAAGGAAGCTTTGGAGTTACTGCTCAGGGGAAAGGATGTTTTCCGTGTTCTACCAACAGGATTTGACAAAAGCCTCATTTATCAGATGTGGTTCACGCAAAGAGTTCGTCAAGTTCTGTTCAACGGCCGACCGTGTGGTAGGAAACACACGACTTTCACCTGATGCAAAAATGCTGCTTGTTCCAATGAATTGTTTCCTCTTTCGAGCAGATTATGCTTTGGAGGAAAACGTTTAGACTGAGCAATCGTGAATTTTGGCCGCTTATTAAATATATTTCATACTGACAGGTCGTGACACGCATATTGATTTTCTCTAGTCGGCATGATTTGCCCTCTGATGCAAGACCGTTTTCTTTCTTGGCCCCTTTAGAAATGTCAGGCTCTTCATTGCGGCTGATTAAGGGTTTTAGGTTGTTTTATTTCTCCAAAGTGCCTCCCGGATTTCAATAATTTTAAGCGATTTTCTTTATGTCCGTGAATGTGACTATTTCCTGCAATGTTTTGTCACGCTGGGCCCAGCTCGTTAGGGTTTTTAGCAGGATTTTAAATTTTCACAGATAGTGATTTACAGAGCTAAATCACCAAGACGTGGATTGGAATGAGGGAATTTACTCATTCTTTTCAATCGCAATAATTGTTCATTGTCAGTTGGCGTGTTCAGTTCTTCTCTAATTTGCGAAAGCATCGCCGTGCAGTTTCCCGGGGCAGTTTCTAACCTTTGTTCCGCACGAGGAGAAAACTCTTGTGGAGAAAGATTCTACTTCTTTGGGGACAACGAACTTTTCGTTTTTTTGTAGGTCGGCCCACTTTGGTAACGTTTCTCCTTTTCTGGTAGGCGCAACAAACACATTTTCAGATCTTATCCATCCACTCGTAGAATTGCCGAACTGTGTTTTGAAACAACAGCCGCACATTCTACAATTTATCCGAAGCGCTAAGCTGGCACTTTCGGCTTTCTCCCTCTTCGAGGAGTACGCAGGCTTTGTTGTTGTACAGCCACTTCCACTCATTTTTGATCCTCCACTATATATACTACATTTCACAGAGAAGTAACGCCAAAAAATGCTTTAGAATTACCGGATTACAGCGTCAAGATTCGAAGCCAAGTGCAGACAATAACACGCGGTATTCTCCCTCGAAATCAATCACCGAGTGTATCAATTTCATAAAGAGGGCGGGGTTGTGAACAGATTTTTGACAGCTCGACGACATTTTTGAACCCCCTGGTCGGAACGAACTCATTGTATGGAAAACGGACAGTCGGTTTTTTCTCTCTCGCCTCACACGCCCTACGGGCGTGTGAGGCTCGCGCGGTTCGCGCGCATAAGACTCTTACGCCACGCGTTACCGATTTCTTTACTGATTTTGAGGAAAAAACCGACTGTTTTGCAGTCTAGACTAAGGAAGGAAGGCTGTAGTAACGAGGGGAAAAAGAAGCAAGGCAGAAGGCAGGAAGAAAAAAAGGCGGCAACTAGAGACGGTGAAGATGGGGGAAGAGAGGGGATAACGAATGGAAGGGAGAGAAAGAGGGATTCCATGTGAATTTCAGGTTTGACGTGGCTAAGAGGTAAACACAATCCTTCATCACTTAGTGTCTCTACGATTATAACTTCGCTATTACTTCACCTACAACAGAAAGGGATGTTAACAGTACCTTTTCGGAGCCACCCTCAGAATAGAATGTCCACACGACATTATCCAGGGACGTCTCTATCTTGTATGTGTTTGTCCAATGATCATTATTTGGATTTCCTTGTGTTGCTACTCCACAAACAAAGTAAAGAGATCCCAGATCGATCTGCAGGAAATCATTGTTGTCATTGTTTGTGGAAGGAATCCAGGCATTGGATCCTTTTAATCGGCCATCAGATGGACTGCGGCCGCTAAGAGATGACGAAGCTGAAAACTTCTGATTAGAAATAACGCTACTATCCGACACTCCTACTGGATC
Source organism: Porites lobata (assembly GCA_942486035.1). Taxonomy (NCBI): domain Eukaryota; kingdom Metazoa; phylum Cnidaria; class Anthozoa; order Scleractinia; family Poritidae; genus Porites; species Porites lobata. The sequence goes on from CALNXK010000004.1 coordinate 6,636,074, forward strand.
AAGTACACAACCTAGAAAAAAAATTTAAAAAAAGAACACAACCTAAGTTTATGAAAAAAAGGAGGAAGAATTATTATCGTGTTATTATTCTTAAAGTAGAAGGTACAGACTCACAGAACAATGTTATTGCTTTAATCTGGGGTTCCTTCCTGTTTCATTTAAAAACAACAACAACAACAACAACATAAGAAAAGTATAAAAGGGATAAATCTTCTCGTTTGTAATCTATTGTCAATTTTTAGCTTCATACAGTCGTTTCGATTTCGATCCAAAGTGACTGAAAGGCTTCATCAGATACTTCTTTAACAACGGTACATTTCAGAGAATCACTAATATACAAGCCAACACCTTTCTTTTACTATAGTCGAAAAAGTTGCATTTTTCCAAAGGGGTTAACCCATGTTTCTGGTCAAAAATTCAAAATGTCTTTCAAGCCAACTTTTCGGTATTAAAGACCTCGTTTTTATCGCCTGATGATGTTGAGGCTTGTTAGACGACATAAATGTCATTTTACTATAGTCGAAAAATTTGCATTTTTCCAAAAGGGTTAACCAATGATTCTGGTTAAATGTTCCAAATTTCTTTCAACCTAGGTTTTTCGTCTGATGATGTTATGTTCTCAAAATGAGTCTTTTTGGACGGTAAAAATGTCATTTCATGGTCGAAAAATTGGCATTTGTCCAAAGGGGTTAACCGATGATTCTGTTAAAAAATTCCAGACATCTTTTAAGCCTACTTTTCTGTAAAAGAGACCTCGGTTTTTTCTTTTGATAATGTTGTTTAATCAAAAGGAAGCTTTTTAGACAATAAAATTGCAAATGTGAGAGGCTAGAGGTGTCGGAACATATTCGAAAACATATCCAGGTATGCTTGGATTAAAATCCATTTCTTTACCGCTGATTATAAATTTTAGTTTCTGAAACTCCTATAATGCTAAATTCAGAATTCAACTCGTCCAATACATGAACTTGAAAGTTTTCAAGGTTTCGCTTAAGACTCCTGATGTTAAATGCTAGAGAGTTTTTCTAGGTACTTTTTCGCCGGCAAATGGAGAAAAACAATTATTATATTGACTATAAACCAAAACCAAAATAACGACGGTTTCCTCCTAAATGCATTGAAACACTTTTTAGGCTATCCAGAGTACTTTTAGATCTCTAAAAATGTATTCTAAGTAGCGCTAATTTCATTTGTTCGGTCATCCTAGGGCAACTTGAGTCTTTTCGAAATTACAAGGGCTTCAGCATTATTTTTCCGAACATTTTAGCTGCAATTTAGAGTTTTACGGAAGTGAGAATTTTTCTCTGCATCGCATTTTTTGTTCCAAAAATTTTAGGTTTCCTTTCTCCACTAAAAAAAAGGCTTAACCTGGGGAGTGAAATGGAAAAAATTTAACTTCACAAAATCGTAGGGAATTTATTAGATAGCCTTCAAAAATTGTACATGAATGGAACGGTCATCTAAAAAAATCTAGACAATATTTGCTTCTCCGAACAGATATTTCAAAGAAAACAGTCATCGGGTGCTCCTGTAAAGACACTCATTAAACTTTCAAAGTTTCTCTTTTTTTTTTCTTTATGAGTTATTACTCGGAGTTTTTTTAACTCTTTTTTAAATTTCTATCCGTTCCATATTAGTTACAGTGACAAAGAAGGAAACAAACGAGGAGGGACAAAATCAATATAGTAAATCCAATTATTAAAAGCACCCTTTTGCGAAAGTAAAGGAGAAAACTAAACAGAGAGGAAACAAGAAAACGTGAAATAAGCATAGATGTACAAAGATTGGTCAGACAGTTATTAGGAAGCCTAACCAACGACGACAACGGCAAAAAAGCAATAGGTTTTGCCCCGTCCACATGTATCCGGATATTTTTGATGACGGAGATTTTTACCTCCATTTTCAAACAAATACGCAACCACACGTAGCATATTCGAATCGTAGTCACCCGTCCACACGAAAACGTTAAAACGATGGAAATACCATAGCTTTATTATTGAGCATGCGTTATGCTGGGAGTATATGATGGATGGCATCATCGTTTTCCGATTTCGAAACGGTTTTGGTCCGTCCACACGTAAAAGAAAAGCCGAGTACATTTTGAAAAATCTCCACTCTAAAGAGCGTTATTGAAAAGGCGTATTTTCGGTGATCATTTTTCACTGCATTAGTGAGTGTGGAAGGTAGGCTTAACCGGAGAAAAAATATCTTTTTTCAAACAAAACCGGATACGTGTGAAAAACAAAAATTTTGCACGAGCATTAAGTATTTTTGCACATTTCGTTGCTGTCACTGCATGACAATGACGTGAAACTTCTTAACTTGACGTATCATGGAGAATGTGAACGCAAGACAACGATTTTCCTTTTCTTTTTTTAAAACTGTGATACTAAACTTTAGAACACAACTCCCAGAAAAATCTCTAACATTTGACAACTTTAGCGTGATGAATCAAAAGCGATAAAGTTTGACAGAGCGCAGATGCTTTTTGTTAAGTGAGGTTTTTGATGCCGTCGCCGTCGTGGTTGCATGCTTAAGCTCCCTATTAAAACTGAGCACTGAACCAAGTGGTAAGTCAGTTTCCTTGCATCTTATGTACAAACCAAAATTTAGCGACAGGGTTAGCTAAGTCGGTAGGGCGTTCGACTGCAGAGAGGAAGGTCGCGGGTTCGATTCCCGGGGCCGGACCAATACTCTGGGTCTTAAAATAACCGAGAAATGAAGGTACCTCCTTTGCCCTACAAACAAGTAGACCTTCGCGTGGCTCGGATGACCTGGCAAAATGGCGGTCCCTTCTCCAGTAGCAGACGTAGATAATAGTGTCCCCAATTAGTACTTTGGAGCTAAATACATTGACACTCAAAGTGCATTGTTTAATGCTGTGGTTGTCTTTTGAAGTGCATGTATTGGGTATGTAGTAAGAGACCAACCTTGCTTAGATCCATACACCTCCACCCTTAATGCTTTGCTGTTGTGAAATGTAACTGGATAAAAGCGAATAAACTTGGCAGCAGGTGGTACATATACTTCACTTCTTACAATGCTGTTCTTGTCATCATTTCCAGTAAATATCTAAAAGCAAATTAACAAAAATTTCTATAAAATGCTGATGAAAGACAAATCCGTGCGTTTGGGTGTTTCATTCGCACGGAAACACGCTGACCGTACGAAAATTTAGCCGTTCAAACATTTGAAATGAGAAAAATCAAGAGGTGTGAACACCATAACCATCTAAATTTTTGTGTAGCAAGGCCGTGGTTGCATGAATGCGTGGTAACTCAGCTGGGAGAGGCCATACTGGATTTCACGTGAAGTAGTGCTCTGCGCATGGGTAAATGGAAAAACAACTGAAAAAAATTACAATTCTCAAACTGGTTTGTAAGTTCCATGTCAAGAGAGCGAAAATATTGAACGGTTCCGTGTCTGGTCAAATTTTTCTACCGGTCGAAAATTCGTCTAGTGCCTTTTTAACGTAGTGTACGTCTAACCCTACCCCCTCACGGTTAACATGAGAAACAAGAACATATAAACAAACGCTATTTATGAGGATTGCAACTACATTGACGATGACTGCCGCCGGCAGAACAAAAGTCGAAGGATATTAAAAGAAAAACCACGTCCGATATATGTCAGTTTCTTTTACATTTTACTACTTATTTCCCTAACGTTTCCTATGTAAACAGCAAAAGACCAAGGATGGAAGACTGTAGTAACGAGGGGGAAAAGAGGCAAGGCAGGAGGCAGGAAGAAAAGGAGGAGGAAACTAAAGACGGTACAGACGGGAGAGGAGAGAGAGGACAGCGAACGGAAGGGAGAGAAAGGGGACGAAAGCAATTTCATCTGAATTCCTGGTTTGAAGTGGCTAAGAGGTAAACACAATCCTTTATCACTTAGTGTCTCTACGATTATAACTTCGCTATTACTTCACCTAGAGTAGAAAGGGATGTACCTTTTCAGAGCCACCCTCAGAGTAAAATGTCCACACGACATTATCCGGGGACGTCTTTATCTTGTATGTTTTTGTCCAATGATCATTATTTGGATTTCCTTGTGTTGCTACTCCACAAACAAAGTAAACAGAACCCAGATCGATCTGTAGGAAATCATTGTTGTTATTGTTTGTGGCAGGAATCCAGGCATTGGATCCATTTAATCGGCCATCAGATGGACTGCGGCCGCTAAGAGATGACGAAGCTGAAAACCTCTGATCCGAAATAACGTTACTATCCGACACTCCTACTGGATCAAGTACACAACCTAAAAAAGTTAGAAAAACAAACGTACACAACCTAGGTTTATTAAAAAAAAAAGGAGGAAGAAAACAAGCTAACAAATCCCTACATATCCTTAGAACGCAGCACAAAGAGGGGTACAATCAGTCAGAAATAGACCTTCTCTTTAATACAATAATTCCACCTAGCGTTAATTACGCATTATCTGTCTACGCCGCGTCCGAGTCCGATCTTACACCTGTACAATGTTTCTTACACCGCTGTTTTAAAAGGAAATATACGTCTAAGCCTGTATAAGTGTTTATGATTTCTTAGAGAGGCAAGACCGTAAAATTTTCAGAAAAGTTTCTAATGCTGAAGGACATCCATTTTTATATCTATTATGCCTCGTGTTAAACCGTCTAGTTACAAGGAAAGAAACTTGTTTTACACCGAAGATTAACACTGTGCGCTTTAACTCTTTTATTAATCGTCTAGTTTTTAAATGTGAATTAGCTATGTAATATACTAAAAATATATATATATATATATATTAATTCTTACTTTTTAACTTTTTAAAATTTCTTACACTTACTTGTAACAAAAGATAAATATATTTTTATCTTTCGATGAATAAAGACTTTATCATTATTACTATTATTATGAATTATTATCGTGTTATTATTCTTAACGTAGAAGGTACATACTCACAGAACAACAAAAACAACAAAAACACAAGAAAAGTATAAAAGGGATGAAAGTGTAATGGCTTCCACAATGAACTACGCCGAATACATCCACTTCTCGTTTGTAATCTATTGTCAACTTTTAGCTTCATACAGACCTTTCGATTTCGATCCAAAGTGACTGGAAGGCTTAATCATCAGATACTTCTTTAACAACAGTACATTTCAGAGAATCATTACTATACGAGCCAACACCTTTCTTTTACTATAGTAAAAAAATTTGCATTTTTCCAAAGGGGTTAACCCATGATTCTGGTACAAAAATTACCAATGTCTTTCCAGCCTACTTTTCGGTATTACAGACCTCTTTTTTTATCGTCTGATGATGTTGTTTTCCCAAAAGGAGGCTTTTTAGACCACATAAATGTCATTTTACTATAGTCGAAAAATATGCATTTTTCCAAAGGGGTTAACCGATGATTCTGGTCAAAAATTCCAGACATCTTTTAAGCCTACTTTTCTGTAAAAGAGACCTCGGTTTTTTCGTTTGATAATGTTTTTTTATCATAAGGGAGCTTTTTAGACAATAAAACTGCAAATGTGAGAGGTTAGAGGTGTCAGAACATATTCGAAAACATATCCAGGTATGCTTGGATTAAAATCCATTTCTTTACCGCTGATTAAAAATTTTAGTTTCTGAGACTCCTATAATGCTAAATTCAAAATTCAACTCGTCCAATACATGAACTTGAAAGTTTTCAAGGTTTCGCTGAAGACTCCTGATGTTATTATGTAGAAGAGAGAAGCTCAAATCACTGGCACGACAGGGAAGTTCACTTTTAAATCTGTAGAAACTATACGGGGAATAGTGGTGACGATGGATACGATGGATGGATACGATGGTACGTTTAGCCTGAAAAGATTAAGGAATTTAGGAATACGAGATTTTATTCTTTTTAACTTGTTTTCTTTTTAATATCAGAGACGGATTTGTAATGACTTAATTTAAAACTCTGGACTGTCTGCAAGAGTTATTGACCGCATCTGAGACGCAAGGGATGTAATTGCGAAATCGCTATTGACAGGGTGATTGCTCTTTTTATGATTTATATAATTCTTAATGTTATATGGTGCTTAATTTGTACTTCAAATATTTCTGTAAATTATGTTCATATTTTTTTGCAGTTGAATATTTTTTTCCTTCCTATAATAATAATAATGATAACAATAATAATAAAAATAATGAGACACTTATAAAGCGCGCTTTCCCCAGGGTCCAAAGGCGCTATTTAAACTTAAAATTTAAAACTACAATCACAGTTTAAATTTAAAATTTAAGAATAAAAAACTACAAAAACTAAAGATAAAATAATTTAAGACCTGATACAAAAACACCATTGTCATGTAATCAGTTTCAAAAGGCGCGTCTAAAAAGAACAGTTTTCAACTGTCTTTTAAAAATGTCCAGTGATCCAGCATCCCTAATATGCTGAGGAAGACTATTCCAAAGAAGCGGCGCAGCAACAGAAAAAGCTCGCCGGCCATAACTGTTCATGTTAAAAGCAAGCACGACAAGTAGATTTTTCTTTGAAGTCCTAAGATCCCGTTCCGAGAGGTAACTCAGAAGAACATTTTAATATAAGCAGGAGCAAGTCTATGGAGAGGCTTGCAGGTAACGATAAGTATTTTCAATTCAATCTAGAGATAAATTGAGAGCCAGTGAAGATTCGCAAGAACAGGTGTAATATGACAGAGCTTGGGCGAAAGAGTAACAACACGAGCAGCTGCGTTCTGCACTCGTTGGAGCTGTTTAATCACGTTCTTAGCTAAACCATATAGTAACGAATTACAGTAGTCAAGCTTTGATGTAACAAGAGCTTGAACAAGACGCTGGGCTGCATCAAAGGTGAGATGTTTACGAATGAGCCTAATTTTACGGAGACGATAGAATGCGGATTTGCACATTGCTGTCACCTGACTCAAAGATTCGTCGAAGAGAACTCCAATGTTCCCGCTCTTGTTGAAGCTAGCACTCTCTCATCACAAACATGAATATCTCACAAAGGAGGTCGAGCACGGTGTAAAGATGATACCACAAGAAGTTCAGGTTTGTCTTTATTTAATTTTAGCTTATTCAGAAGTATACAGGGGTCAATTTCTAGTACACAGGCTTAAAATCTACACTTGCTCAATTCCATATCATTAAGGGATGACGCCTCGAATGTTACATAAAGCTGCCTGTCATCCGCATAAAAGTGAAAACTTAGTTCATGCTTACTGGCGATATCACTCAGTGGAGAGGTGTACAATGAGAATAAAAGAGGTTCAAGAAACAACCCTTGGGGTACACCAAACTTCAGAACACGTCGCTCGGAGGTAGATCCATTGATATTTACAAACTGAGTGCGATCACCCAAATACAATGGAAACCATTCCAATGCCCTACCACCAATTCCAAATCGACGAGAACGGCGTAAAAGTAAGATACAGTGATCCACAATATCAAATGCCGCGGAAAGATCAAGGAGCAGCAAAATCACTTATCTTTTCTGATCTCAGACAATTGCGATATCATTATGGACTCGGATTAAAGCAGTCTAAGTGCTGTGAAGTTTCCTGAACGCTGATTGGTATAAGACATCGACACCATTGGCATCTAAATAATCAATGAGCCGCTTGGCAACACATTTCTCGACTACTTTAGACACAAAACCCTACTTCGAAATTGGCCTAAAATTCTTGAATTCACCCGAACTCAAAGATTGCTTCTTGAGCAGTGGTTTGACACTAGCCACTTTGAGATTAGTAGGAAGTATTCCAGAGTCCATTGAAAGGTTGATAATCTTTGTTATCACTGACCTGACAATTCATGATAAAAACAGGAATAGGGTCTAAATCAAGACTTTATAGGGTCTAAATCACAAGCCTTTAAATTCATAATGTCAGGTCTCCGAAGCAAATCGCCGTAGACTACCAATGTTCGTTATCTTGTAGGGAACGCTCATTCTTTCGTAAATAAATAGTGGAATTCTTGGCCCAGCAGAAGCGGTATTGGTTGTGTTCTTTACATCTCTTCGCTTCAAACAACAGGTTTTGTTTTTAGGAGGTAAGGTGATCGAAGATTCTGACTCTATCAAGAACACTATCAGCAGACACACCGATGTTTAATTGGTTGACTTCAGAGGCACTTTGTCGAGTTTCCATGATACTTGCTTTTGCGAGGCATCTCGCGAATTTGCAGGTGATGAGAGTTTCAAGGCGCCATTTTGCTGCCTCGAGTGGACGCGATGAGCAATGTCAATGTCCGACAGAAACACTTCTGCCCCCCACTCGTGGAATAATTTTACGCACATGGCGCTTGTTTCAGATGCGATTTCACTGCTTTTCTCTAGCAGGTCAATTATTGAGTTGGTAGCTCTATTCCTCAACCTCGTCAATGGGGTTGCCAACACGTGTAACTTCAGCGTTGAGCTCATTAAGGCTTAATGCCTTGAGATGATTAACGGCATCATAATAAGAGGCCGACAGATCGTCGTATTCGATGCTCGATCAGATATTAAAGACTAGGAGACACGGTTTCATCATTCGAAGAATTATGATTGCTATTTCCAGAGGTAGCGGTCACTTCAGCACCAGAGGTAATGACCCTCTCAACATGAACCTACTCTTTCAGCTGTGCTATTTCCTTCGAAAGAGCGTCGACCTTATCCTTTATATCTTGATTTTGTTACTTTAGTGAAGAAACTGTCTCTTTTGGCATAATTTCAGTGAAAATTATCAATAAAAGGACTGTGGAAAAACGACTCATTAAGGTAAGAAGTGTGAGCTTAAAATTTAACGTCCATCTTGGCTCCTGACTGATTAATCATCCATTCATAAACTTCACTTTACAAGCTCAATGAATACTCGCTTCCGATCGACCGCTGTTCTTTCATATACAGCGACGTGGGGGTGCCCAGTTTAACCTATTCGCGGTTTTAGAATGAGTGTAGTATGAATTCAAACCAAAGCTAATACTCCGACCAATCACGACGCCGACAAATCTAGCTAATGAACCAATCATAACTTAAAGTAAAACCATGTTGAGTCGAAACCAAAAAAGCGCGGGAACATGCGAGCAAGATGTCACTCCTGATCAGCGGCGGAAAGTTAGCTATCTTGTTGTGGTTTGGGTATTGTCAGTGTCTTTTTTAATTTTTGTATTTTGTCATTTGGTGATCGCACACGTCGGCAACTCACCAAGAAACTAGCGGGGAAAGGGGCGCGAATTTCTTCATACTTAATCATTTCATATTCACTGAATACTGCTTAACATACAATACAGTATACACTAAAAGACGCCCCTTTATTTCTCAAGGTTCTCCCGGCTGATTGTCGTGGACAATATTAACGATGATGTAAAGAGACAAAAAAATACAATGCACCTTAGTAAACTTAAATTTAAGGGAATTTAAAATATTCTACACTGTTGAAATCGTTGTTAAAAACTGAATTCCCTTGGTAAGAAAAATTTATCCCATAACTGTATCACATAAGGCAAACACCACAAAAGAAAAATGAACAGATTGATTTAAAAAAATACAGAAACGTTTTATATGTGAACTATACAAAACGATTTTAAAAACTGATTACTTTTTTAGTAAAAGGCAAAAAAAAAAAGATACAAAAGATACACACACAAGCATCATGCATACCTATAAAATAAACAGGAGGAAAGAAAAGTGCTCTTACTTTCTGATTTAAGATAGGAATGAACTTCAACCTCGCAGACCGTCAAGAACTCCCTTTTAAGTAATCTGATGTACAAATATCTGCCATATGCTTTGGAACTACAGGAATATGTCTTGGAACTTGCTGCTGGGATTCGTATGTTACTTGCACAAAGACTGTTGTCTGCTCCTCCACTTGTTGTTTTATTTCCTTGCAAAGCGAATGAAAGAAAATATGAGGTAACATTTACTGCAGTATTTGAACACAATTCATGTACAATAATAGTTGAAAAGGTAACGAAGAAACGATCTTGTTATTTGCTTTAAGATCAGGGGAGTGCTGCAATCTTACTTGCAAAACCTTTACATTCATGTATATATTGGCTCAGCACTCAAACAGAATCTGTGGGAATTTGACTTTACGTGAATGTAACTATGTAGGAGGAAAATGTTTGTAACGGATCGGCGCCCGAAGCCTTAAGAACCAACTTGTTCGGGTTCGACGCGATAAATTACGATTACGATTACGATTACGATTAAGCAAATTTTTCGAAGACCAACCAGCCCCCAGGGCGAGTGCAATTTGTGGTCTTTCAAAAACTTACGAGTGCTGTTTTAGCCCAAATTGCACGAGAAAAATCATATGATTACTTGTTAATAATATGTCACCTCGCAGCGTTTGTCACAGCTCCCTCTTCCCGCCTACAAGTGACAACCTCGACCAAGATTGGTCAAAATTTTGACAGGCGAATATTGATGGATAAAAACGCAGCAGCTAGAAATTTGTTTATAGAAAACTGAAGCCTTTTGTCATTTTGGCTGAGTTTGTGTCTTTAATTCGTCATGTTTTTCCACTGCCACGACGGAAATAAATACATGTACTAACAAGATTCCTAATTTGTTGTGCAGGGGCGGATCCAGGATTTTTTCAAACGTCCCAGGGCCAAGGAATGGGGGAGGGGGAAGGGTGGGAATGGGGGAGGGTGACGAAGGTTAGGGTTATGTTTGAATATGTTTCAGAGGAATTTGAGGCACTATTAGTAATGGTAATAGGACTGAGTGGTGTATGACACGAAGTCCCGTCATCGAATAATTGTGTCAGTAACAAAATGCGAGAATCTCAGTTTTGGAATATTTATTAATGTGAATAAAAGTCACTGGACCAGTTAGTTTCATCCATTTTTCTTTTCCAGTTGAAGCTGGACAGCTTACCTGGTCACTATTTCTTCATTGATTTTGATCGGTTATCTTGTGCTTTGTGGTCAAACTTCAATGGCTTGTGGCATTCGCTACTTGGTTTTCATTGGTTCTATAACTGTCCGATTTGACCTGTCCGATTACAAGCTCCCGTAATCGGACAGGTCAAATCGGACAGTTTTCAGAGACAGAGCGTTCTTGGATGAGCCTTTACAAAGGCTTCGCATATCTCATCTACTGTACCTCGAAACTTTCGGAGTAGTGCATGACGATCACTGCGAGATCAGAGAATCGCTCCATTGTTGACCTAGAGCAGGTCTTGATTCATTTCATCAGTGAAAACGACAACTCAGCTTCTCCACTTGTGATCGTTAGGGGGCAGGTCACGACCAGAAGGCGATAGATGTTTAAAAAAACCCCTTCGTCAAGTGCTAATAAAAGGTTGTTTGGAAGCTCCCTATCAGTTGACTGCCAGAGTGTTTTCCATCTACGTACCTCATTTCCAAGGGATTTCAGAGATGGAATGTCTTTCTCCCAGAACAGCGCGCCTTTTACTTTTATCCGATCCAGCTGCAGTGCCTTATTTACCATAATCGATGGCACGAGACAAAGCAGATGGTGAGCGTGGTGATCTTCGTCATAAAATCGATCTTGCATTTGGATACGTGAGGAATCAATTCAAGAAGAGGAATAGCAACAGTCTTCTTGTAATGGCCGATTGGACTGGAACTTAAATTATAACTTATAATATTATTTTTGGTATGAAAAAGGGATAGACATGGGTAACCAGACAAGTTTAAAAACTTCCCCAACTCAACGATCCCCCCTGGATCCGCCAATGTTGTGGTTTGTTTATTTGGGTTTTGGTCGAGGAAAGCGTCGCAACTGTGGTTTCATCGATGGCTGTTTTTGTAAGAACTTTCATGCCGGCTTTCACAGCAGAATAACAGAGAAAACTAAAGCGTTTCTATACGAACCTCACTTACTAGCTTTCAGGAGTTGCATCTCAGATGAGTTTGAGTTAATACATATTTTTGTCTCGTTTAACGGCGTGCATAATTATTTTAAGTTTCTTACGGGTGACTCGGTAGATAAATTTGAGACGATGTATGGCCTCGTGTTGAAAATATACAAGCTTTTTTAACAGTGACTGTAAATAATAAAGGAGTTGTAAAGAAAACTTAGTCTTTTTGTCTCAAGACATTTTTCATGTCTGATTGTCAGTCAAGAATTTTGCAATTTGTTATTTGGCTTTTGTTTTTTGGTGGTTTCTTTCTAGGGGTGTGGATCAAAATGCCGCGTGAAAGTAGCTGCTGAAATCAGAATGGCTTCATGGTTACATGGCTTGTGATTTACGTCTGTTTGCACATTCTTAATCCTTACCGAAGAGACAAATTACATAAAGAAGTTGTCGATTATTCTTCTGACAGATCCTTAACTCATCTGAGGCTGACAATCAATTTAATTTAATTTTTTTGCAATTTTTAAAAATTTTCATAGTTTTTTAATTTTTAAAAATTTTTAAAACTAGACTATAGTGAGCAGCACTCTGCGAACTGTTGCTGTGAAACTTGTTTATTCTCCTACGCGTTTCGTCTAACTAACGTGGACTTCTTCAGGGAGTTTTACAATCAAATACCAAACGCCTGTATTTAAGCCATAATGTGACTAAAAATAATGATGGTCGCAATCATTGAAGGTTTGGCCGGATTTACGAAAAGCCAGGGTGTCCAGTTCCTATTTTTTCCTATTTTGTGAGCCTATTCCTATTTTCTCCTGTTTTTAAACTGAAACCTCCTATTTTTCCTGTTGTTTAGCTGGTGAAGCCAAAATTTCACGATGGTCGGTTGCTATGGGTTTTCCTCCCGCAACTTTAGTTGCTTACTGGCGCAGAAATTGTCAGCGGCGGTTGGCGCCAAAAGCAAAAATTGAAAAACATTCTCAAAATGGCGGCAAGTGGAAAAGTTATCGAAAGCCCAAGAAAGTTAAATTTGAGGCCTCTCGGGGTGGAAAGTAATACAGAAAGAGGGGACCGCTTTTGGAACAGAAATGTGGTGGAGATGAAATTTTCCGTTGAACATGACTGGATGAAGAGGGTTCGTTTCGCCGAGAGCAAGCCGAACTACGGGATGAGGGAGCTCGACCCCGTCCTGGAAGAGCTCACGGGGAACAAGCTTGAGCTTATTGGCCCCATGTTGGATGGGTTTATAAAAGAAATCGGGCTTTCAATTCATGCCAAGCTCGGCAGATCAAGAATGACTGGTCTCATGGCACCCGTCGTCTTATTTATGCCCTTCCAAATCTTCAGGCATCTGTGGGTCCTGGTACAAGGTTATGGCGGAAACATTGAATCCTCAAAGAAAGGAGAGAAAATAACGTTGACAATCACACGACCCGACACGGCGGAGAAAATTTGGTCGCCAGCAAGATTTTCAGGGGAGAATTTTTTAAAGAAGCGACACTATGAAAAAATTCCCGAGAAGGGTCGAATAATTCAAACCTTCAGTGGCAAATCAATCGTTGTTGTCACGCAAGCAACTCCAATTGAAATAAAGTTCTCCATGAAACATCAGAGGATCACCACAACTTTTTACGTTCAGCGCTATGACCGAAATGGTTTTGCGAAGGATTCTAATTTACAGAAACTCATGAACTTGACCGAGCAACAACAGGACTGATTAGACTGATCTGTTTGAGCATCACTTTGACCTTGAACACTTGAAGTCAACAACAACAACATTGAGGTTGTCTCAATCATTTATTTGAAATGAAAATATTTCTTTCAGATATAAAAGGATTTTGATTACTAAATAACTTAAATATCTAGTCGAAGATAGAAAATAGAATACAATAAATGCATTATTACTACAAGGTAAAGCCACTATTAGTAGCCTACAGAGACAGTCTTACAGTGTTATGTACCTAAAAATATTATGAAGATCTTTGAGTTTCACTGCTTCACAATAAAAACTCTTACTTAAAACTCCCGAAATCATAGAGAAATCTGTTTAACAAAAATTTTCATATATTATCTATCAGACAATCCATTACTGGATAATATACTTAAGGTCTTAAGGAAGAACAATAATTTTTATTTCATCTTTTTCAGTTGCATTATTGTAACCCACTTTGTTAGGCAATTTGATATGTTTTTTTTGGCTTATGATATACTTTACAAAATTGCACATCTGTATAATTTTAATTACTATTAAAGTTTCTTTATAATGATCAAATTGCTGCTTTGTAAACTTTCTCCAATAAAATAATCTGTAAAATATAACCACTTTTTTCTAAGTGCATACTACTCATAAATTACATAAAACCACATCACTTTCTTGTAGAAATACTATGAGCTTTTTTCAAGCAGGTCACACAGTAGAATGTTAGTTGTTCAAGAAAACAGACACGGTGTATCAAGTGTTTCTCCTGTGAGGTAAATGAGCTGCAGGTCAACGCTGCTGCACCAATATTATTTTACATTAGTGATCATTAAAACCAAGCTCCCCGAACTAAAGTATCATAAGTTCATACAGAACCCTTTACACCCCAAAATCTAACAAAGCACCCCTTTCAGCCCCAATTAAGAAAAATTGGGAAAAATCTTCCAATTGATGAAAGGGCAAGTTATGATTTCTTCCCTCAAAGTTTACCTTGCATATCATATAATAAAGCAATTTAAGCAAGAAAAAATACATGGGAAAGAAAGGTCAGAAATAGCAGTCTTTTGACAGGGTTTATTATTCTAAAAAATATGATACTAACCTTCCCCAGCTAGAGCACCTTCAAGACGTTTTACAAGAACCTCCTTATTACCTGCAACACTCAATCCTCTCAAGCGCAAGGCTTCTTTCAAGGCGGGTACTGTCATTGTACCTGGTTTTATTTTTGAACTTGTTAACCCAGCAAAATTGCAGAACTTTAAATGAGACGACAATAATACGTTATCAGCGAAACGGGTGTTGCACTGTTTGCAAACCACTGGTTTAAAAGCGAACAACAATGAGTGTGTCAGTTCTCTCTTGTTTGCAGAGGTCACAACCTCAATGCTAGACAGACAGACATCACAACTGAGCTCATCTCTGTCTTTATCTCTACCACATTTACAAAACTTTGAATGGTTACAATGGGGTGGGGAGCGAGACTGGTAGTGTGAAGTATAAGAGGAGGGCATGGGCTGATGTTCTGGCAGATAAAAGGAGCGAACATAGTTACTTCTCATAACTTGCCACCACTTACCAATGGGGGTTATTGCAGTTGACCTGTTAGTTAAAGTCAAATCATCTTTCACACCAGAATGTTTGGCCTCTTTAGCCTGCAATGAGACAATGCCATAACCAACCTTATACAATTTAAACAACAAATTTGCATGATAGGGAATAGCATATCCCACTGTCCACGTTGTGACATTCACACTGGAAGGAAAAAACAAAGAGATGAGATTGAAATACATTTCGCACACTTCCTTCAGTTCTGCAACTTGAGCAGAATTAGTCTCAATTCTGTTAAAAAGTCCCCCTGCATTTCTCAAATACTCACCTATTTTTCCAAGAGCCAGCCGTTTGGCTTTCTGTGCCTCTGTTTCATTTTCACATTTTAAAGTGTCAACAAGACGGTAGGAATATCTTGCCAAGGCAATTGCTTGATTGCCTATCAGTCTCACTGGCAACTTGTTATGTCTGTTCGATTCATCGCTGTAGTGTTCCCTAACTCTTGAGGCAAGATACCCAAGCCCACATCCCCTCTTACCTGAAGCTTTCCTCACACTACCATTACCTGCCTTTTCAAGGTGTTGTCTCAGTTTCTCCTCAGATTGTTGTAAAAGGTCTTGCTGTCTAGCACGCTCACCAACACTCTCAAGGCTAGAAATCTTCACAAGTGACTTTTGCGGTTGTACTTCATCAATGTCATCTTCATCTCCTCTACCCAAGGGTGCTGCCAAAACAGAAACAAAAGGGTCAAATTTCTTTCGCATCACTGCTTCCAAGTAAAGAAGATCAATATAGTGCTGCCAAGCATTGATCTCACAATGCATTGGTTCTGGCCTCAGCCGGTCAGCAAACTGCCCAATCCTAGGGGGTCCTAGCTGTCGGATGCCATTCTCAGCCATGAACTGTAGCTTTCTAGCATGCCTGTTTTTTTCTGTCAAACTAGAAGGAAGAGAAGACATAAAATTTCTTACCTTTTCAACATGTGACTTTCTTTTCTCTAAAGTGAAGGGCTTCCAGGTGTCACTGTCACTGAAACCAATAGTTCCACCCATGGTGTACATGTTACCTTTATGCACATTGGCATAAGGGGAAGGATATGTAGCTGCTTGGTTGAGTTCATTGGCAGCCCAGCTCTGCCATGACATGTCTGCACCTGGCTGAAATTCTACAGTACAATCCTTATTGCATACAGTTAAAATGTTACCTTCTAAAATCTTCATCTCCTCAGTGTGTTGCTCCCAGAGGTCATGCATAAGCCGATCTTTTTCCTGAACACTAACACAGTGGAGAAGGTACTGAAAGTCCCTGCTCCGCACCTGATCTCCAAAGTTCCAGCACACCATACTTCCAATAGACATTGTTAACTCGCTTGTTTCTGGAGCTCCATCATCAGAGAACTGAAAAATAAAATGATTTTCATTTTCACTGAACCACACTAGTTTTTGTGAAAGATGGGGAACTCGTAAGTGTAAATCAATAATCATAAAAACCAAGCCTGTCACCGTGCGAGAAACACCCGATACTCCTGGTAACTGTGTGACGTGACCAATGTCCAAACTTTTAACAAACCTGTCAACACTTTCATCAGATACACTTAGTTTCGGTAACCTCAGGTCAACCCCAAGACATTTCATGTTACGTGGCAGCCAGACCTCTTTATCTGCACTAAAAAATGAATTTTGTGTTTTACATACAAGATTATACTTTCTTCTGGATAAAAAACTCTGGTATTTCAGTGCTAATGATTGTTTAATTGCATCCTCTGATTTGTGATAATCACTAACAGCTTTCCCAAAAATACCCTGAAGAAATTTACCCCTTTTGTACGTACTGATTAATTTGCTCATAATTTCATTACTTGCATTGGCAGATAAAAAATCCCATGCTCCATACAATGATGGTTCAGTACCCCCATGAATAAATTCTAGTATGTTTTTGGACTCCTCCCTTCTTCTATATCTAGTGCTGGACTTATAATCATTAATCATTTCAAATGAAGTGCTTGCAAAGCCCCTTCGTCTTCTGGAATAACCCTTTTGTTCCAAAAGCTTCCTGACTTTCTCATAAGCCTCTGTGAGTTCCTTGAGTCTTCCCTCCACTTCAGTAATTTCCTTGTCAAGTTTTTCCTTCTCCTGTTTTGACTGTTGTACTGCATTTTCTGGAAAGCAAAAGCCTAGATCAGAGCCTTTACAGCAACAAGGAGTATCTCAATCATGACAAATCTCCCCGACTTAATCAACCTACAGTGATATATGTCACGCATACCATTGACTTATTTCACCGCAGATATTACATTATTGTCACCTTATTTCAGGTAGCATCTAAGCTTTATTTACCTGCGTCCTTAAAAAGAGCTTCTGTTTGCCTCTGTAAGGCTGAAACATCTTCCTCTTTCTTGGACAAAGCCTCCTCTTTAACTTGCAGGGCAGTGAAGCTTTCTTCAAGGATTTGCCTAGGCTCGGTTACCAGCCGCTGTCCCTCTTTATAAATCGCATACAAAGGAGATCTCTTCCAGAATGCATTAACTTCACGGCCTCTGGAGTCACATTTACCTTGATGACCTTTCTTTTTACTACATTTTCGGCTCTTTCCGCAAGATATTGGGGCACCTTCAGGGCTACAGGTAAACAGAACACTCGATATTCAGTCTCAGGAATTCAAGATGGCGACCAGAACGGACCGTGGTAAAAAATCGTGTTTACAGTGCGTTTTCTTACCTTGATTCGTCTGATTCTTCAGATGAAAAAGACGCCATAAGAGTCGAAGTTCATTTTCAACTTAGTGTTTTGTGGCATTCGGAGTGATCTAGGCTGCCAAATGGTCAAAATCCTACCTTGTAGGTTGGGAAAACCGCTATTTTCGTCAATTATTCTAATGTTTTCTTCTATACAGTAGGACTCCCTAAGTAAAAAATTGTTCCTATAGTGCCAGGTCTCCAGAAATGCCGAAATTTGCTCGGTCCGATTGACCGCTGGGCTTCGTAAACCGAATGTTTGCTCGTAGAGTACCACTTTTCAGCGAGCCGTTCCGTAGAAACTTGACAAAAAGGCTTTGATTTTCCCAGCAGGATCGAAAAAGAATGGTCAGGTTTAGTATTTAATGCAAAAATATGCTTCCTAAAGCTTTTATTTAGCCTTTAAAAGGCGAACAAAATGAGCCCTTGGCGTAAACGCAGTCGCTGTCTCAAAGCAGGCATCGCGTCGTCACGTGACCCCTAGGGTTAGCAACGGGACTATTTCTCATAGCAACCGACCAACGTGTTTGTAAGAAAACTGAAAATGGAATTATAGTTGTATGTGTTTTTGAGTGAGATTTATCATAAAGAAAGTAGTTTGATGTTCTAATATCAGCAAAAAGTAAGTAGTTTGATGTTCTAATATCAGCAAAAATAACAGTTACATTTGTTCTTTCCATGTCCTCTATTGCCTATTAGAGTTCCGTTAACAACTTTGTTATATTGCTAATTGTTGTATAATTTTCTAGTGCACCTACATGTATTGCATGTTGTTATAGTTCTGATGACCATTGAATAATAATGTGCATAGCCTACTGAAACTACATTTCAGTATGTACGCTTTTATGATTATTTTTGAAACTGAAAACAGGATCAATTTGTCCTCTCACAACAAAGGGCAGATAAATAATCCAATCAGCTTCTTGTTTAAAAAACGAATCACTAGCTGATTCTGGATGCTACATGAAAAGAACAGACAAAGTTTAGTCTACAGCGCTAGCTCCCTTGGTGAGCCCTTTAGCTTGTTAAGAGCTATACTGTATACCCAAGCAACTGACGAAGGATCCAATATTTTGTTTGCGAAACCAGTCTTGCAGTCATAGCTACATGTAAGCAGAGTGTTCTGTTCTTCATAGCGGGGCTCCCTCGCGCGCGAAGCGCGCGTGGGACAGAGCCCCATACTCATAGAATATGGTAACCTCTTTTCGTTTGGTTGTCACGTGACTGACCGAGCGTACGTACGTACGTA
This sequence comes from Porites lobata, assembly GCA_942486035.1. Taxonomy (NCBI): domain Eukaryota; kingdom Metazoa; phylum Cnidaria; class Anthozoa; order Scleractinia; family Poritidae; genus Porites; species Porites lobata. The sequence continues at coordinate 6,655,068 of CALNXK010000004.1, forward strand.
CGCGTCTACAGATTGTGCGGGTAGGGTAGGGGAGACTATCAAAAGCAAGTGAGGGGTGTCTCAGGTGTGTCTTGGCAAACCCATATTTTTTTACATTGGCCATTCACAATATGGTCAATTGACAGCTGTCAAAACAGGATAGCCACTGACCAGTATCACATTGCCATATCGGGGGCTCATGTGTCAACTCATCAAGGTGACGTGATTTATTTGGAAGCTGTCCGCTGAAAAGTTGTTTTACTAGCTCGCAATCAATGTTCAATCTCATACTTTCTAGCTAAATTGAGAGCACAGGAAAACTCATAATGCACACGTCCATTGGACATCAATGTTGTGATCAACTGACAGCTGTCAAAACAGGGTATCCGCTGACCAGTATCACTTGACCGTATCGCGGGCTCAGGTGTGGACCCATCGAGGTCGAGTATTTTTTGAAGTTATCTGCTGACAAGTTACTAGTTTTCAAATGATCGCAGGCTCAAGTTTGATTGTTTTTTAATTCATATGAAATATGTTTTGTTTTTGTGCCGCACAATTAAAATTTTGATTTAAAACTGACCTCGGACGCGAAAATTCAGCCAGCTATTACAGGCAGGGAAGGCACTTGTTTTTGACTTTGATCACCATGGTCACGCGTTGGTCACGCTCTACGTCCAATTTTTACGCTCTGATTGGTCAAAATTTGACAGGTGAGCTCATGCGGAAAATTTATGCAGCATCTTGAATCTTGTTTACTTTGACAGCTGAAGTTGAGAGAGTTTTGTGTCAACTTGTGATGTTTTTAACTGACTTTTTCCACTGGATGCACAAAATGAAATTCAGCTGCTATCAGGGGTCTGCTGTTATTCATGGCTAGTTGGTTTTTGGTTGAGAAAATAATACATTACTTGTCAAAGTCGGAAATCCGATTTCGGATGGCATCGATTTCCCTTTTCACCTTGCTTGATGCGTATAAAGGGTTGAAAAGTCTGAAGCGATACTGGCCTTCCTTGATACCTTTCAGGAGCTGCATCTCGAATGGTAAGCCTCAGTAATTATTGTGTTTGATGTTTGTTTTTTACATCCAATTTAATGAAGTCGAGCGCAGTTTATGCGGCTATGTAGTTTATGCACGTTTGTAAGATTTGAGACAATTTGATATGATCAAGAATCAGGTTTGATATAAGCTTACAGAACTTTAAAAAGCCTTTAGACATTTTCTCACCGCAAATAGAAAGAAAACGTTCCAAAGAACATTTAGTTATAATTCTGGCTGTAAAAGAAAGCTTTGAGCGATTTTCTTGCCTCGAGTTCATCTTTGAAAAAAGTAAATACCGGGAAGCCGGCTTAAAACATAAACTTAAGCTTTAAGCTTGAAGACTCAGGAATTTTAGAGACACTTTAATACTTGTCTTCGTCAATGAAAAATGTTGTCTCTGTATATCTTTCACCGAATTATATTTCTTTTATTGATTGTCGGTAGTCTCTCTTGTAATTTTAATCGCCGTGCCGTTTGTTTTCAGTTGTTCAGTGAACATCGCTTGCAGGAGTACTCACCTGCTCACAGTGCTGCGGGTATCATGCAAACCGGCGCTTTTAAGGTGGCTCGACTGGATTTTTTGGGGTTGATACCTCCCAAGTTTGAGCTTGAATACAATGCCAGTGAATAATGAGGACGCTCGCTTGTAAACACAAAATCTGGGGGGAAAATTGGCTATATTTGAGGCCCTATTTAAAAGCCTTCCCTGTTTTCAATGTTCTTAAAACTTGCAGGGAATATTTCTTGACGATTGATCTCGGGATTGTCGAATTTATAAAAAAATTTATCGAGCGGTTTTTGGAAAAATGCGAAATTTTTAGGCATGGACCAAATTTCCTCCAAAAACTGTATCAAAAGTAGCTGAATGCAAGTTAATAAAATCCTTCTTACTTGCGATCGCGCAGAGCAATTCCCCTCTTTTTTTTGTATGCAGTTTTCAATGGAATCAAACCACTATGAGAACAAGCCGCGTTCCTAAAGCTTATCATTTTCTTAAAATATTAGCGAATTGTGCGGCTAGTATGCTATTTCACTGTTTTTATGATTCTTAAAACTGCATTTCAAAATATTTCGAAAACCCTCTCACAGAATTTCTTTAAACCTTGCCATAATGGAGGCAATTATGGCAGGTACATACTTCCTTAAGCGATTTCGTCAAAAAACTCCTGGTACAGAGAAACACAAAGATAAATGAAAAACGTAATGGCGTCATTACGTTGCCATGGCGACTCCGATTGCAATAAAACCAAGGTCATAAGAAATTTTCATCTTTATATAACACAGTTGTGGTAACTTTTTTCCATGTCTTTACTCATGCTGACGTAGTTAATGCTCAAAGTTGGGAGGTATCAACCCCAAAAAATCCAGTCGAGCCACCTTAAATATTACACATGGATAAAACCATTTAATAAAACTGAATAAACATAATAATTTTTTTTTATGTTGTAGCTTAACTCTAGTATGTTCGTTCAAATACTCGCTACAGTTCGCACTGCAAAAGTGAGAACCGGCTGGCCGTATATGATTTTGGAAATTTTTTTAACAGTTTAAAAAGCCCCACGCGTGCTTCGATCGTCCTGAATATTGAATGAGTGCAATTTGTGTTGCAAAATTGTAAAATACTGCATTCTGTCCGAGGTCTGTATGATAAAAACAGTACCTCATAGTACTGTTTCACCTCAGATGTGATGTATAAATGGTATAAAAGGTTGGTTTACACGCACCCGGATTTGTTGGCAAGATTTTGTAAAAGTAAACTTGTCGAAGGCAAAAAAATTCGGCCTGATTTTTTTTCCAGGCCTAATTAATCTTACGGTGATCAAGAGCCATTATGGCTCCTAAATGTGATCGAAGATGATTGCTATTTTTTGGGTGTACATATGAGGCTATCAACTTGATGTAAGATTTTGTTCACTCTTGGGCTGTTTGCAAATTATTTTTCTCTAAAATCACTTAGCCTTTCCCTCAAAAGCCACATAAATGTGCTATGTGCTCTAAAGTTAACTGAATTGTGGAATACAAGTTTATTGTTTGATTTAAATGATGAATATATTAATGGGAGCCTCGCTTTTAGCCCTGGCTAAATCTATATATTAGAACTTAACCATGACACACTTACAATATGGTACCAAATAGATCAGTGTCATTTTGCCTACACAGTGGAAAGTGTGGTTCTGTCCTTAAATTAAAATTTGACTCAAACAAGCATATTCTCAACCAGCTACCGATTGCAGATTAATGGAAGGAAAGCTTTCCATAGGACTTTTAAGTCCCAGTTCGATATCCCTTAATGACAACGCAATGGTAAGAAATTTCTGTCTTAAGAAATTCCAGTCTTTGAAGCTTTTCAAAGATTTGCCGCCAACTTGAAGGGAATCTTATGATCATCTTTGATTATAAAACCACGCTAAACCTCTTGTCAAGCATATCATCAGTTCTGATTACACATACTGAGCCAATAAAATAAACGCTACTGATCATTTTCACGCCTTCTTACCTGCGAAAGTTGAAGCTGAGGACTTGTAGCATTTATTATAACCCTGATGTGGTGCAGGGAGTCTATCTTTGTCGAGAAAAGTACTATTGATTTTCCTAATTTTCTCCTATTTTTTAATTCAAAGTTTCCTATTTTTCCTATTTTCTCAATCCTGAGTTTCCTATTTTACTATTTACTTGAGCAACCATGCCGCTGGACAACCTGCTCAAACGGAACAGGCGCAACTATGAAATTTTTTACGCAAGGCGAAGTTAAAAATTAAAACAACAGCGACAACAAATTTCAGCTTTCTGCACTGTTTGGGATAAATTGACGTGCACTCAGACAATGAGCGTGCTGAAATATGGGTACAGTAGCATTCCAATCATTCCACAGTTACATAGTGAGCAAAATCAAAACTACGACGCACGATAATCCAAAATCTAATTATTATGCTACAAAGGCTGAATGGATAGACAGTAAAACTAGTATTGACCAATAACCCACAAAAACATTTTACGTCAGGCTATGAAATAGCGATCAAGCCATGCAACGTGAACAAAACTTGAAATGGCAAAACTGTGGTTAAAACTAGCGAAAATACAAAACAAAATCTTTAACTTAAATTTACTGAACCTTAGAAAAGAGTAAAAATCACTTACATAACAGTCCCTCTTTACCGATCCTCCAGAACTTTCAGTATTCTTACTTCTGACTTAACTGACACTCCTGATGAGTACAGTAGCAAGACAAAGGCCAACTAACTAAAATGCGGTTTCGGGTAAGACTATAACTTTTTTGGAATCACGTGTAAATTATCAGCCTAGCGGAAATAGATAAGATCAAACTTAATATTAAATCGGGTTCGGAAGGAGGCAATCAAAGCCGTTACAAATGAATGCTATCGGTATTAAATATCTGTACACTCTTACAAAACACAGTGATCACATAATTTTCTTCTGAGAAATGGAAAATAATCTCAGATTAATTAAATTATTTCAAAATGAACAAGGAACATTTTTTAACAAGGTAAAGCAACCGATTACAGCATCTCCCACACTTACTACCTACCAACTCTTATCTCAGCTCCATCCAATCTGTCTGCCAATCGGTATCTGTTGACTATATTCACTTCAACTACAGGCTCTACTCGCTCCAGGTCTACTCGCCACCAAGCATTGTTGTCTGCACGAGTGTGTGTACACTTGTTGATGTATGGACTCCTATTTCCATCCACTGCATTACTAGCAGAACCACTGTACGTACTTGACTCACTTGTTGGCTTGAAAAGGGCAATATTACTCTGAACTAAAAACCAAACAAATAATAAAAATTATGGATAAACGAAGCAGGCTTGCAGGCTGTGCTTTCCCCAGATCCTGGAGACAACTACAATCATGGACAAAAGTCCATGGGACAATCAGAACGTAACTTCAATTCTATGCGTTTCACAAGTTCTGTCGCAAAAAGCAGTGCTGTGTTTTTACAAATCCATGTCCCCTCCCCTCTCCTCACCCAATACAATGTTGAAAGATCAAAGGAATTGTGCCTTGACGGTTTCAACACTGTCTGTTGGGGTGGGGGGAGTGGGTAGGGACGTACAGTGCTAGTAGCGCGCGAATACAATTTCGCGTGTGTTAAAAAGCGTTCGAATTGTACAACTGTCCCAAGACTTTTGTCCATGATTGTAGGTCTTTACTTCTGTTCTTGGGTGACTAGAAAATCTCAGCTACAGAGCATTGGGCTTCATAGAATTATTCTTAGAGTACAGCCTTAAACAAAGGAAATCAAGTACTGAAGGTTCATCTGAATCAACTTGTTAATGTTCAAAGTACATGTACAGCTATACATACATAAAAATATGGTCATGGCAAGTGTTTTTTTTTTTTTTTTTTTTTAGATTACTTGTTTAGTAAAAGGCTAAAAACAAAGATACAAAAGATACACACACAAGCAACATGCATACCTACAAAATAAACAGGAGGAAAGATTAACACTCTTACTTAATGAATAAACTTCAACCTCGCAGAGAGTCAACATTTTGTTATTGCCAGGTATTCTGATGTACAAATATCTGCCATATGCTTCGGGACGACAGACATATGTCTTGGAACTTGCTGTTGGGATTTGTATGTTATCTGCACAAAGATGGTTGTTCGCTCCCCCATTTGCTGTTTGATTTCCTTGCAAAGTGAATAAAAGAAAATGTGTAGTTCCAGAAAATATCCCGCATACGTCCCCCCCCCCCCCCCCCACGGAGGGCAACGGTAATTCCGAGGGAAGGGGGGTCCAAAAGAAGGCAATTTCCGGGGGGTGTGGGCTGCTTACAGAGTTTTTTTCCAGGGTTCTGAGTAAGATTGGTGAGTTATTAATGAATAACAGCTTCTCTGTTGAGCAAGCTATAATAAGTTATTTGACTGTTACCGGTGTTGCATTGATCATCTTTTATCTACCGTCGGCTAAATGCTTTTTTCACAGCTAATGCGACAGTTTTCATTGATACAATGTCATCGGCTCATGAATAAACTTCTGGTTATCTAGCTGTTTAGTGGCTGTTGCTTTATTACCCATCTGATTCACCGTAATTTGATCATGTTCTAAGCCTTCTTGTAACATGTTCTTACTGATGAGGCAATTAAATTTCACGCGGTGTTTAGTTTGAATGTAATGGGTTCTTTTGCAGATGACATTATTTGTGTAGTCAGTAGTGTAAGGCCGATCGCCTCTATGGTTACTTATTAGAAAGTCCTTGAGATAATTAGACACCCTGTTAACATAAAGGAAAAGATTTTTTATCTCATTTTATCGCAGAAAAAATTATCTTTTACACAATAATAATAAAGTGCAACAACATTTTTGACACAAATATTCTTTCCAGGGGGTACCCAATCAAGTTGAATAATAACGGAAATTACAGGGGACGGGGGGTATGACGAGTACCTGCTGGAATGGAAATTCCAGGGAGTGGGGCTTTAAGCAAAAGTGCCCTCCGTGGGTGGGGTGTATTATTTTCTGGAACTACAAAATATGCAGTATTTGAACACAATCATGTATAATAATAGTTGAAAAGGTAACAAAGAAACAATCTTGGCATTCTCTTCAAGATCAGGGGAGTGCTGCAATCTCACTTGCAAAACCTTTACATTGGCATATATACTGGCTCACTCAAATAGAATCTGTGGGAATTTGAATTTACATGAATGTGTTAAACTATGTAGGAAGAAAATGCTATTGATACACTTTTACAAATACAGAGGTCGATTTTACATACTTTTCTTCTGAGAAATCTTAAAAGGCAGTGCAACTGATTACAGCCAATGATCTCCCACACTTACTACCTACCCACTCTCATCTCAGCTCCGTTTAACCTGTCCCCACAGCAGTCTCCTCTGTTAAGTATATTTACTTCAGCTACAGGCTCTACTCGCCCCAGGTCTACTCTCCACCAAGGATCGCTTTCTTGGTTAGTGTGTGCACACTTTTTGTAGTGTAAATCCTTTTCTCCATCCACCGCATTGCTAGCATAGTAAACATTTAGTGTACTTGACTGATTTGTTGGCTTGAAAAGGGCAATATTACTCCGAACTGAAAACCAAACAAAAAATAAAAATTACAGATAAACACAGCAGGGATGCAGGCTGTGCTCTCGGCCCCAGCTCCTTTAGACCACTGCAGGGTACCCTGTAGGGTACCCTGCGTTTCACAAGTACAGAGCATTGGGCTCCTTATAATTTTTCTTAGAGTACAGCCTTAAAAATAGGAAAATCAAGTATTGAAGGCCTTTCAGAATCAACTTGTTATGGTTCAAAGTACATGTAGAGCTGTATATGTAGTGTGCCTGCAGTGCAGCATGAAAAAATGGTCTTGGCAAGTATTTGATCGGTAACTGTTCAAAATCTCAACCTCTTAATTGTGACCGGTTGGTCGCAAACTAGCCTCCAAATACACTAGCCATCTCTCTTAATTCCTCGCCACTAAAGACCTAATTATTATACAGGAAAGACATCTGCAAAATGGCCTCCAAAATTCCACATTGATGACATGAATCAATGTTTACATAATTAATCTGGTAGTCATGGGGTTCTAGATATAAAATTTTTTGAGTTAAAGTCCCTCCTGGTTTATTATTGAGAAGTTTTGAGTTCTTCTGCAAGCCAGCAGCAGCAAAACTCAAATTCGTCTTGTAAAGAAGGTTATATTCCATGAATAATGACTTTTTTAGTTGATTCATGACATTTACTGTACATCTTTGTGACTTTTTGTCTTTTTTCTATCATTCGTAAACAATAACTAAAAGAAAAAATTGACAACTTTGACCAATTCCTGTTCGTTGACTAGATTCCAAGCAAATCTACATACGATCAGCAATATAAAATCTTTAGGGCTAAATTGCAGACCTCTTTCCTGTGAAATGTCGTACAGTGAAGTACTTGCAAAGACTGTATTTTAACAAGATTTTTAAAAAGAATGAAAAAGATAATGGTTCAAGAGCTGATGCTGTCGCAAAAAGGAAAAAGATCTTTTCAATGATGCGAAGGAAGGTTCCACGTTACTGGATAAAAACTATATTCCTTAAAACCTGAACAATTTCTACAATATATCAAACCTCTTCTTCTAGGTACGCCAGAAACTTCTACTCGTAAACATGCTCCACCGTGTTTGGACCCAACAACAAAACGCAAATATCTGGCAACAAATGCACTGAACAAGATCTGTTTTTCTACTGTGTTCTGATCGAAGTTTCCATTGAAGGTCTGGAAAAAAAATCAAAAACAAAAAAAGGCTTATCATTTAGATGGTAATTCTTAAAGTAGTAAGGATAGAGTTCAGTGTATTAAACCCAGGGCTGTCACTAAGATTTCAAGTTGCAAATGCAAATTATAGGTTATGATTTGAACAGCTAGGAAATTCTATTGGTTCAGTCTGCTTTCCTTTTGTTTCCTATGAAAGTAACAAGGGGTCATACTGGTATGTAGTAGGACATAGTTAAGAAATTCCTGGTCCCTGGCTCTTAGTGACTTTCCTGTGAACCCAATGGGGTATCAACCTCTCACTCCCCACTGCCCGCTTCTGGATTCAATTAGCTTCACCCGGCATGGCATTTCTCCCTTAGATAACTACCTTTGCTCCTTTTCACGCTTGTCATTCTTCCACCTCAATATATAAGTGCGATGAAGGTAACCTTTGAACAGAGGGTAGAAGCAATTTACACTCCTAGGTGCTTCATGCAGCACAAAATGGGTTAAGCTCTGGAAGTTTAGGTACCCCAACCCCCCCCCCCCCTTTTTCCCCACATCATCCCCACCCCTATTCCTTCATCTTGCCCCCCCTAAAAACACCTAAACACCTGTAATAGTTGTATAAAAGTTCTACTGAACAATAAAAGGGTAACCAATTTACGACCCAAGGCTAGGGTTGCTTTAACCAAGGAACCCAAATGAAATCTTGATATTAATTTATACCCTCTATGAAGCTCAGAACCCCCAGTGGTCTCACAAGGAGGTAACTTAGTTACATGTAATTTACTTGATGAATATGAAAGCTGAAAAGTTTTAGTAATTTTAGAGCAAGTTTTTCAATTGTAGATCATTTGTCTATTGCTTTAAACCATTTGTGTGGGTGAATCTTCTTGGATTTTTTTTCTTTTAATATAGTTTTTTATTTCAATTTCTAACAACACTTGCACAACAAAAGTTGCCTTTAAATATACTAAAAATATATAAACAATAAGGAACAAAAAATAAATTACGATACTTTACAACAAATTACGGTATTTTGTAATGCAGTCTTGCTACAAAAGTACAGTGAAATGCAAGTCTAATGTTATATAACCTTACTTTTCCATTTATTATAGTAATATTCGCGTGAATTAATACTGGTGTTATTGCTGTTGGTTTTTCTATCTCTGCTTTGGTTACCACTATAGTTAGACTAGAGATAATCATTGGTTATGGATCCGCGTTCGTCACTTACCGAAATGAAATCGAGTCGAACGGAGTCCAGTTTCCCGGCCGAGATGCCCCTGATAAAACTAACAGAGGCGGCTAATTTGCAGTCGCCCGTGATAGCTTTTGTGCATGGTTTAATTAGCACAACAACAACTTCGCACGTGCATCACACTTTTTTGTACATTTCTTTTCCCTTTTTGCACGATTACGACGTGAAAATGTCTAATTTCTCGTTTTACGGAGGTCGTAAACAAGCAACGACGAAATTTTATTTCTCTTTCTGAGCTTGAATTTGGTCCCTTGAAATTCAGCTTAAGGAGGGTTCGCCTACAATTGACAAAGTAAGTGGATAGGAATAATCGGTATAAAGACTGAAAGAACGCAAATTCACTTTTTAAGCGACGTTCTTGTCGCCGTTGCGTCGTCGGATCTTAAAGTCCCTAATAACTAGAGGTAATCATTGATTACGGATCCGCGTTCGTCAATCGAGTGGAACTGGCAAAGCATACCGCCTTTGTACACGGACAAACTTACATAAAGTAATAAAAGTAGAAAACAACAAAACCAGAAACAAAAACATCTATTTTGTAAAACTTTCCTGGTTTTAGCTGTTGTCAGCTATTGTAGGTGTGCAGAATCAACTCTAACTTAAAAAAAATAAACCTCGCGTGGGAATAAACTTTCAGTCAAAGGCTCCTTTTACCTATACCCACAGAGAATGCGTCAAGTGGTCGCTTACATAGAGGATATTACACGGTGGCGCGAAGATATGAATTTTATTTTCGAGTGGCAAAACAATATATATATATAGACAAAAAGACATCGATAAAATAATAGAGGGAAATCACCGAAATTACGACATAGATAAACTCACGTGTGAGATTATGGAAAATAAACCACTCGGGTCCCGGATGTAGTTTTTATGAATTTTACGAGTGGTATATTTTCCACTGAAACACTCGTGTCTATATAATAAAAGAGGTCAAACATAATAGAAAATCTTTAAACTTTCAGGCCCAGAGAGTGGTCGCGGTCGCTTTAAGGAGGTGGTCGTTTTCTAGAAGGTCCAACTGTAGGGCTTTGACGGGGAAAGTTTTAGTGTTTAGGATGGGGAGTCGCTTATGGCGTGGGAGATGGTCGCTTACGAGAGGTGGTCGCACATGGAGGTTCAACTGTATATATTTTTCCGTCTCGCTTTTCATCTTCTTGAATTCTTCGTCTCGAAGTATTTTCTCATTAGCAATCTCGTCGAGGTACTTTAGGGTGGCAGGGTAAGCAATGAAAACCTTTCTTTCTTGCCCTAGCGTCTTCTATAGATTTTTTTTTTCTATTTGAAAAAACTCTCTACAAAAGCATTTTTCCTTTTTAAAATGATGGGCCAGGCCATTAATATATGCACCCTTTAACTTCAGCTACCTTAACTTGTCCATTTTCTTCATAATCTGTCCAAGTTGTCCCATCTGTAGATGACTGTAGGGTGTAAGACTCCACCCACTGACTCCCCTGGGAATTCCCCTGAGTGGATACAGCACAGATGATATGAGGAATCTGTAAGTCAATCTGTAGATGTGGACTGCTGTCACTTGTGGATGCACACCATGATGATCCCGCTACGAACTTCAGTCGCCCATTCTTTGCTGGGGTGCTGGCATTCAGTTCAGAAGAAGCAGTTAACTGATTGTCATGAATGTACCAGCTCACCCCTGCATCAACTTGTTCACATGATGCTAAACAAAAAAGGATAAAACATTGAAATTACTGGTTGCCTAGAATCCTTCCATCAGCTAGACCAATAGCATCTTGTTCACACGAATGTTAAAACATACAGTATTACACCCGCGTATAAGAACCTACTTTTTTTAAGTCTGGCAAACTAGGATTTGTATTTTGGGGTACTTATTGGCAATTTAGGCTACGTAGGTTCTTAAGTAGTTTCTTAATTTCTGTGAAAGAGATGTAGTTGTTGACTACAGAAAAAAACAAAGAAAATTGAGTTTCGTCCTTAAATGTACAGTATAGATTCACAATTTTACATTACAAAACTTGCATTTTTAATTGGTATAAGAATCATTATAGGTAGTAGAATACTACGCGCTATTATGCACTAATCCATTCTCTTCTTTTGTTTACTTATAGCTATTTTGCACTAGTTATTATTCTCTGTTTCACTGGTCAAGTAAAATCACTGTAAAATGCCAAATCTCTGCCAGGATGTTCTTAATCCACTAGGTTCTTATACGCGGGTGTTTACTGCATTGCCTAGTAATTCAAGTTTTCCCATGTAAATATAGTCTGTATGTTTTTCATGAAACTTCTGGATAATTCATAATTGGAAACAAATTTGATTTGGTGCTCCCCCGTTAGCGTTTACCTTCTAACCGGGCTTTTGAGACGGGTGTTTTTGGATCTTGTTCAGCCATTGGTTAACGCTCTCCGCTTTCCGTTGAAAAATTCCTTAACCGCTAAAGTTTTGCTTTGCCCAACTGTTCCACGCTTATCGTTATCTTTTTAAAGGGACATGGAATCCATTTAACAGCTTGTGTTGACCGTCTACTATTTCCGTGTCAGCAGTGTATACGTACCATCCGTGCGTTTAATACTGGTGACTGTTTTTCTTTCCAGGTCACATTTCTTAGTGGTCCCTTGGCTTTCCTTCGAAGATGTGCTTTTCTTTAATTTTTAAGTGCAAATAAAGTTACAGCATTGCCCGCTGTCTCATTCCGGCAATGCGTGAAAAATGAAAGTTATTCTTCCGCCATTGTGATGCGACCAAAAATGCGATCAAATGCGTTTGAACTGAAGAGCCATACCACACGAAATTGATCACGGTTCGGAAAGAAGTCGGTAGAGATGGGTGCACGGGGAGAATGGGAGGTTTATGGCTTTATAAAAAATATTCATGGCAAATTGGATGAAAATAAATACTTCGCTGTTTGACTTGCATGATGTCTAACTATGCTTCAGGTGGTAAACATATGCATGCAAAGCATCTATATGTTTTGGCTGTAAACTTACCAGATACCTTCCGTTGTCCCAAAAGACAAATTGCCATGAAGAAATATAAGATAATTTGCTTGTCATCCATGTTTTATCTTAACCAAAAAAACAGCAATACAAAGTACAATTTGCGCACTGCCTTTTTAAGATTTGCCCCCGACTAATGATTCGATTCAAGCCGATTTTTGACCTTTCTCGTATGGCGTGACACATCTTTTAAGGATGCAATACCCTTATATTTGACTTCCCTTTCAGTATCACTCCATCTTCGTTATCTATGTCTGTCGGATTTCAGCAGCAATCATTCATTGATCTACCCAGGCGTGTTGCCTGTCTCTTAGCAACGTGTCGGACGTAAGTTTGTTCACTTTCCATTCCCAAATTCGGTATCCCGACAGAACAAAATTTCATGCCATCTTTTCTTTGTTTCTTACAAAATCAAAAATGTTCAGCAAGTCGTGAGGCAGTAGTATCTATTAATTTCTCTGCAAATTCTGCGAATCAAAGTAATCAAATAAGAATGAACTGAATAAATAGAAAAAAGGCAAACACAGTGGAATAACATTTTGCCCTGATAGTTACAAAAATGAAAAAAAAAATCTTCATTTAGTTGATATTAAGGAGAAATAGTGTTTGATCATTTTTCAGGAAACTGATCAGTTGGTTGAAGATTTTATCTGGACTAGGGATTGTGGTATATGGTTTTGTTTTGGCTAGACTTTGCTGGTGACCTCAGAAGTTTCTGGAAAATAGTTACTCTAGGATAGAGGGGATTTGGGGAGTTTACTCTAGTATAGGGTAGCAAAATTCAGCTGAACTAGCTCTGGTATAGGTTAAGGGTTCCTGGCGTCCCAGCGGCACATCCCCACCCAGAAATTCCTAAAGTACCCCCCTCCCGGGTGATAGGCCATGCACCATTATAGAGGCCGGTGCTGTCGTCGTGACACTCTGAGAACCAGCGTGATGATTTTGGGCGTACGCTCCAGCAATTCTTTCTTTTTTTCTTTTTTTCAAGAGAATTGTTGACGGTTTATGTTTCCGACCCACCTGATCGTGACTCATACAAATAGTCTGATCTTACTGGACTGCATTAGCGGCTAAGCTCGTTGATTCAGTCGTCCCTTTAGGGAGTATGCGACTCGAGGGCCCGGCTGAAATTCAGGCTATGCCTATAGGGTATTGTAATTCAATATGTAAATGCTCATTCTTTGTGAAATAATGAAATAATCTTTATTTTGCTTTCTGCCATAAACGATAAAAGGAAAGGTTAATGGACCATGTAATTCTCAGTCAAAAGATCAAAGAGTGAAGAGACAAATTTTAAAATTAACGACAGAACCTACAGATGAACCTATCTTAGGAACGAGTGCCGAGGCAGATGCCTGAGGACGACGTAAGTTCATCATATTCCAAAAACTTCCTCAATTTTTCACTCATCATTCATTAGTTCTTTGACGGCGCTCTCCATTCCAAAATTGACTGCTATCTTGATCTTCTAGACTGTTGAACCAGGGCGTACGGTATTTTCCCTTTCTCTTTGAATGCTGGGTTTTTGCATTTTTTTTGGCAAAAAGCGCGGAAATTCAAAACCCGTGAAGTGTGACGTGCTTTGTGAAATCTCAGAGGGGAACAAATGACGTCACAAAATTGCTCGGATCACTGCTCTCAGTTTCGTCCCAAGTCCAATGGCGGAAGACGTGTCGTTTACAGTGATTCTTTGTTTCCGGGTGTTTTTTGGCCTTTTGCTCGTTCATTTCTCTACAGGTTAGTTTCAGTTCTACTAAACTATATGATATGCCAAAGTGTAGGTACCCTCGTTTGCAATCTATTGGTAAATAATTTATTTCACGCTTTCTTTCCGGGTAATTGACGTAGTTGTGGGTTGATTAAGCATCATGGAGTCCTTTACTATTTGTATCTCTTTTCTTGTCTTGGAGCTCCTTTCTTTTATCTTATAATGCATTTAAAACGGTGCATCAATGGACAAGATGACAAATGATTTGTCTTTTGTGCTCTTCCTTTGCTCTCCACAGCTACTTCGGCTTAGATATAAAGTTGCAAGAAAATAGAAATGTAAGCTGAAACCACGCTCGTGCAAATCAGCTTAATCAATATAAAAAATGTTTAAAATCTTCAAAGCTGTTAGCGTGGATGACATTAACTTTGGATATTGAGTTGGGTGACTTGATAAATAAATAATACTGTGCATAAATAATTCTTAATGTCTCCCATTGCGGACCATATTATTAATAGATAAATTAATTAGTCTTTTGTAGTTAAATTCTTCGTTTATTTTACCCATTGTGTAGCCCGCAATTAGCAAGCTTTCTGGGGCGCTCTGGTGGCAGGGTGGCAAAAGGAAGCAGAGAATGAATTCCTCCTCCAATTCTCCTGTGGCTCCCTGTCAGGGTGCAAATGTATTTAAACAAACATTGAAAAACTTGTGCCAAGGGAATTGATGTCATTATTAATGTCATCTCTGCTAACCAGCATTTCACATCGACTTCTTCAATGAAGGCGTGTGTAACCGAGCGGTTCACTCCTCGAACTCTGGACCTGGAGGTCCACGGTTCAAGCCTCGTCCATCGCGTTTTTTCCTTAGACAAGGAACTTTACCCCACTTCACCCAGGTGTATAAATGGATGCAATGGACTCAAGCATCCCATCCAGCGGGGAGTAGCAATACTCCTAGGCATGCTTCATGCTACAGAAACTGGTATAAGCTTTGGCCATTTGGGCCTTTGGCTTGTGTGCGCCTTTACCTACTGCAGATGTTTAAATTCCAGAGACATAGTTGTAAGCTGTCCTTCCTTTTCCCACCTCGCTGCCAGGGCGCCCTGGAGAGCTTGCTCGCAGGCTACCCATTGTCTCAAGTATGATAAATATCAAAAGGGTCTTTCTCTCTACCGTCTTCACAAAAGAAATAAACTAAGGAACCAAACAATCAAGTAGTCTCCTGAGGACTTAATTGTTTTGTTGTATAGTTTTTGTTGTTGTTTTACGTTTACAATCAGTGTGTCTGTAAAGTTACTTTTTAAGTTGTAAATTAATACAAAATACTTGGTCTACTTCCAGTACATTGCTGTATGTGCCTCAAAAACCCAAGAAACCCTGAGTTCTATTCAGATGCAAATAAGTGTCTGTTTCAGCATACTTAATGGAAGAACATATGAATATTTACATTCTTTATCACTGCTTTAAAATGCTGAACTGTGTGCCGAAGAATAGGCTAATAATTCCGAGTTGCATGAAACCTCCGTTTTGAAGTGAGGCTAAGCGCAAAGCCATTGATATGAAAATAAGTTTCATTTTCTTAAAAGAAAATAAGTTTCTTATAAGAAAATAAGTTTCATTTTCTTATAGAAAATGAAACTTATTAGTATCACAACAAAGGTTTTGTACTTTTAATACCCTCATTTTCAAAGTGAAGGTGAGTGGTTTTGGAACTTGGAAATACCCTATCTGGAAGGCTCCTCCCTTGGGAAAGGTTCAAACAATTCTCATTATTTTAATAATAAATAATTTGTGACCCTTTTTTAAAAGCAAAGTTCTTGAATAATTGGACATCCTGTTTGTACATGGAGGTTTTGTGGGCTGAAGGGAAATAATCGAATAAGAATAACACAATTTTTTTTCTATGGAATAAAGGAACCATTGAGGAAACAATCTGATAACAAATTACGTTTTCTGGAATAAGTAGATCGCTAAAATGGAATAATGATTTGTTTTAAGCCCCTTCCCACAAAGGGGTTGATTTCAGTGGGTTTTTATTGCCCAAGATCACAGCAAATAAATGTGATAAATTATCAAACCTTATAGTCATGATCTTATCCACTTCTGACTGACGATGACTATGACGATGATGATGATGATGATTTTATGATTTGACTTAACTCCTTCAGACATGTATAAGGGAGACTGATATCTTATTGACCTGGACTTGAACATTAAAACCAGTTCTGAGGATGTCAAGCTGGTTACACTGTCTTGTGGGTGCAATGGTATTAATCCGCAGTTCATTGTATCCCTTGGATATTTTAGCCATTTTTATTTTTAATGTACTGGTATTATTAATTAAAAATGTTTTCAAAAGAAACCATTAGTAGCATAATAAACATGAGTTCACATGGTCTGACAGGAGCATTTGCTAGAGTTCTACCTGTTGCAGTTATTGTTCGTGATTAGCTAGCTCATTTTTTTGGAGTTGTTTAATTAGATAAAATAAGTAGTTTTGTTTTCTTCCTTAACAGAGATGAGTTGAGGGGTATAGATAATAGGAAAAGTGGTGAGAAATACTAACAAATTTAGGAATGTTTTTATTTATCTACATTTCATCCTTTTTTGTTTAGCAACATGTGAACAATTTGATGTAGGAGTGAGCTGGTACATTCATGACAATCAGTTAACTGCTTCTTCTGAACTGAATGCCGGCACCCCAGCAAAGAATGGGCGACTGAACTTTGTAGCTGGATCATCATGGTGTGCATCCTCAAGTGACAGCAGTCCATATCTACAGATTGACTTACAGATTCCTCATATCATCTGTGCTGTATCCACTCAGGGGAATTCCCAGGGGAGTCAGTGGGTGGAGTCTTACACCCTACAGTCATCTACAGATGGGACAACTTGGACAGACTATAAAGAAAATGGACAAGTTAAGGTAGTTGAAGTTAAAAGGTGCATATATTAATGGTCTGTCACATCACTTTAAAAGCGTTTAGGGAAAAATGCTTTTTTGTGAGCTTTTTTGCAAAAAAAGATGATCTCTTCCTACCACCCTACTTAGGATAACACTGGTCTTGCTGCAAACACAGTTCTGATTGATAGTGGAATTATGTTGACTGGACCTTTCTTGCTTGCCAGGTTTAACCAATGGTAATCATCCTAAGATATAGCTTTCTTAATTTTACACCACAACTGTTGAGAAGCAGTTCTCCATTTTGAATTGTTCCCAATGTGCATTGCACCGCCGTTACTGATGACTCACGCAAGAAAGATGTTTTGCAGTTAACAACAGCAATCAGAATGTAGTTTTTTAGTGACAATTTTGCTGTTTAAACTGATGATGAGACCCAATTTCGCTGTTTAAACTGATGATGAGGCCCGAATTTCTTTATGAAAAGACAAGATCTGTAGTGAAAATTTCAAGTGAGTACAATTCTTTAGTTGGATCGAAGAGGAGTCTGGTGTTTTTGACACTTTAGTGCACACACATTGACCTTCTTCTGACATTTTAATAGACCACAAAGTTTTTTTGTAGATAATAGTACATACTGATGTTCTTTAATTTTAAAGTATGTTTAACAACATGTTTCACGAAAATGTTTCTGTACATTCAAAGAAATAAAAGTAGGTTCCCATCGATGGCAATTTGAAATCCTTGGGCTTGAACTTCCTGTGTAAATTTTAGCTTTCATGTTCATAAAGTAAATTAATTAAGTCCCCCCTCCCCGCCCCTCGTCAAACCATGGGAGGGGGATGGGGTTGGGGTCTGAGCTTTGCCGAGGGTAAATTAATATCATGATACTGATTTCATCTGGTTTCCTTGGTAATTCTGACACAGTACATCACCACGTGTAGGTCAAATGTTTATGTTAACTTAATCATCTAAGGTACATAAGGGGAGGGAGTTGGGGGGGGGTCAGGAGGAGGTAGCATGGCCTGTGGCTGTTGTCACTTCTTTCAGGACACCACTCAGAAACAATTTAGCATTGGTGTGCTTTTGTCTGCTTTGAATCGTAAAGTGTTATAGCAACCCTAGCTTTGAGTCATAAGGGCTGTACCCTTCCATTGTATAGTAGTGTTTTGGTATCAGTAATACCCCAGTTACAGGTCCTTTTAATAGGTGTTTTTAGGAAGGGCAAGATGAAAGAATAGGGGTGGGGATGATGTGGGGGATGGGGAATGGGAAGGGGGGATGGGGGTATGAGGTACTTAAACTCCCAGGGCTTAACCCGTTTTCTGCTGCATGAAGCACCCAGGAGTCTAGATTGCTTCTCCCCTGTGAGTGGAGTAAGTCTGTTCAAAGGTTACCTTCAGAAATTAATGTGTTGCACTTACATATTGAGGTGGAAGAATGACAAGGATGTTAAGTAACAACGTTGGTTATCTAAGAGAGTAATGCCAGAAGGGAGAAGTGGGGAGTGAGGGGGTGATACCCCATTAGGCTCACAGCAAAGTCACTTAAGGTCAGAGACCAGGAATTTAATTCCTAGCTATGTCCTACCGCCAGTATGACCCCTGGCTACTTTCATAGGAAACAAAAGGAAAGCAGACTGAACCAATAGAAATTCCTTGCTGTTCAAATCCTTACCTATGATTTGCATATATGTTACACATCAAATTTATTTTTAGGTTATGATTTTTTTTAACCTAGTTTGTTTTAAATTTTTTTTTTTTTTCAGACATTCAACGGAAACTTCAATCGGAACACAGTAGAAAAACAGATCTTGTTCAGTGCATTTGTTGCCAGATACTTGCGTTTTGTTGTTGGGTCCAAACATCGTGAAGCATGTTTACGAGTAGAAGTTTCTGGCGTACTTAGAAGGAGAGGTTTGATATATTGCAGAAATTGTTCAGTTTTTAAGGAATATAGTTTTTTCCCCAGTTGTGGAACCTTCCTTCGCATCATTGAGACGATCCTTTTTCTTTTTGCGACAACATCAGCTCTTTCTTTCTTTTCAAAAATCTTGTTAACATACAGTCTTTGCAAGTAATGCAATGTATGCCGTAGTCTCTCCTCACTCCTTGCCACTAAAGACATTTCACAGGAAAGGGGTCTGCAATTTCACCCTAAAGATTCCATATTGCTGATCATATGTAGATTTGCTTGGAATCTAGTCAACCAACAGGAATTGGTCAAAGTTGTCATTCTATTCTTTTATTTATTGTTTACGAATGACAGAAAAAAGACAAAAGGTCACAAAGATGAACAGTACAGTAAATGCCACGAATCAACTAAAAAAGTCATTATTCATGGAATATAACCTTCTTTACAAGAAGAAGTTGAGTTTTGCTGCTGCTGGCTTGCAGAAGAATTCAAAACTTTTCAATAATAGACCAGGAGAGACTTTAACTCAAACAATTTTATATCTAGAACCCCATGACTACCAGATTAATTTATAAACATTGATTCATGTCATCAAAAAATTATGTGGAATTTTGGGGGCCAGTTTGCAGATGACTTTCCTGTATGGGTCTTTAGTGGCGAAAAATTAAGAGAGATGGTTATTGTATTTGCAGGCTAGTTTGTGACCAACCTGTCAAAATTAAGAGGTTGAGATTTTGAACAGTTACCGATCAATACTTGCCAAGACCATTTTTTCATGCTGCACTGCAGACACACTACAAATACAGCTGTACATGTACTTTGAACATTAACAAGTTGATTCTGAAAGGCCTTCAATACTTGATTTTCCTCTGTTTAAGGCTGTGCTGTAAGAAAAATTCTAAGGTTCCCAATGCTCTGTAGCTGTGAATCCCAGGGTACCCAGCATATGATTTCCATGCAAAAGCTGAAATTCTCTAGTCGCCCAAAAGCAGAATTAAGGACCCTGATATGGTCTCCAGGAGCTGGGGCCGAGAGCACAGCCTGCAACCCTGCTGCGTTTATCTGTAATTTTTATTATTTTTATTTTTAGTTCAGAGTAATATTGCCCTTTTCAAGCCAACAAGCCAGTCAAGTACATGGAGTGGTTCGAACCCTGCTAGTAATGCAGTGGATGGAAATAGGAGTCCATACATCAACAAGTGTACACACACTAAGTTAGAGAACAATCCTTGGTGGCGAGTAGACCTAGGGCGAGTAGAGCCTGTAGCTGAAGTGAATATAGTCAACAGAGCCAGATTGCCATACAGATTGGATGGAGCTGAGATAAGAGTGGGTAGGTAGTAATTTTGGGAGATGCTGTAATCAGTTGTTTTGCCTTGTTCAAAAGTGTTCCTTGTTCATTTTGAAATAATTTAATTAATCTGAGATTATTTTCCATTTCTCAGAAGAAAATTATGTGATCACTGTGTTGTGTAAAAGTGTACATGTATTTAGTATCAATAGCATTCATTTGTAACGGCTTTGATTGCTTTCTTCCGAACCGGATTTAATCTTTTCCGTGCGGCTGATAATTTAGACGTGATTCCAAAATAGTTATAGTCTTACCCGAAACCGCGTTTTAGTTAGTTGGCCTTTGTCTTGCTACTGCACTCATCAGGAGTGTCAGTTAAGTCAGAAGTAAGAATACTGAAATTTCTGGAGGATCGGTAAAGCGGGACTGTTATGTAAGTGATTTTTACTTTTTTCTAAGGTTCAGTAAATTTAAGTTTAAGATTTTGTTTTGTATTTTCGCTAGTTTTAACCGCAGTTTTTCCAATTCAAGTTTTGTTCACGTTGCATGGCTTGATCGCTATTTCATAGCCTGACATAATATGTTTTTGTGGGTTATTGGTCAATCCTAGTTTTACTGTCTATCCATTCGCCTTTGTAGCATAATTAGAATTTGGATTATCGTGCGTCGTAGTTTTGATTTTGCTCACTGTTTAGCTGTGGAATGATTGGAATGCTACTGTACCCATATTTCAGCACGCTCATTGGCTGAGTGACGTCAATTTATCCCAAACAGTGCAGAAAGTTGAAATTTTTGTTGTTGTTGTTGTTGTTTTAATTTTTAACTTTGCGGCCACGGTTTTAGCGAAAACCGTGGCCCCAAAGTTTTGTCACGCCTTGCGTAAAAAATTTCACAGCTGCGCCTGTTCCTTTTCGTAAATCCGGCCAAAGCTTCAATGTTTGCGACTATCATCATTTTTAGTCATATTATGGCTTAAATACAGGCGTTTAGTATTTGATTGTAAAACTCCCTGAAGACGTCTACGTTAGTTAGACGAAACGCGTAGGAGAATAAACAAGTTTTACAGCAACAGTTCGCAGAGTGCTGCTCACTAGTTTAGTTTTAAAATTTTTTAAAAATTAAAAAAAATATATAAAATTTTTTAAAAATTGCAAAAAAATTAAATTAAATTGATTGTCAGCCTCAGGTGAGTTAAAGGTCTGTCAGTAGAATAATCGACAACTTCTTTATGTAATTTGTCTGTTCGGTAAGGATGAAGAATGTGCAAACAGACGTAAATCACAAGCCATGTAACCATGAAGCCATTCTGATTTCTGCAGCTTCTTTCACGCGGCATTTTGATCCACACTCCAAGAAAGAAACCACAAAAAAACAAAATCCAAATAACAAATTGCAAAATTCTTGACTGACAATCAAACATGAAAAATGTCTTGAAACAAAAACACTACGTTTTCTTTACAACTCCTTTTTTATTTACAGTCACTGTTAAAAAAGCTTATGTATTTTCAACACGAGGCCATACATCGTCTCAAATTTATCTACCGAGTCACCGTAAGAAACTTTAAATAGTTATGCACGCCGTTAAACGAGACAAAAATATGTAATAACTCAAACTCACCTGAGATGCAACTCCTGAAAGCTAGTAAGTGAGGTTCGTATAGAAACGCTTTAGTTTTCTCTGTTATTCTGCTGTGAAAGCCTGCATGGAAGTTCTTACAAAAACAGCCATCGATAAAACCACAGTTGCGACACTTTCCTCAACCAAAACCCAAATAAACAAACCACAACATTGGCGGATCCAGAGGGGATCGTTGAGTTTGGGAAGTTTTTAAACTTGTCTGGTTACCCATGTCTCTCCCTTTTTCATACCAAAAATAATATTATAAGTTATAATTTAAGTTCCAGTCCAATCGGCCATTACAAGAAGACTGTTGCTATTCCTCTTCTTGAATTGATTCCTCACTTATCCAAATGCAAGATCGATTTTCTGACGAAGATCGCCACGCCCACCATCTGCTTTGTCTCGTGCCATCGAGTATAGTAAATAAGGCACTGCAGCTGGATCTGATAAAGTAAAAGGCGCGCTGTTCTGGGAGAAAGACATTCCGTTTCTGAAATCCCTTGGAAATGAGGTACGTCGATGGAAAACACTCTGGCAGTCAACAGATAGGGAGCTACCAAACAACCTTTTATTAGCACTTGACGAAGGTGCTTTTCCAAACATCTATCGCCTTCTGGTCGTTACCTGCCCCCTAACGATCACAAGCGGAGAAGCTGAGTTGTCGTTTTCACTGATGAAATGAATCAAGACCTGCTCTAGGTCAACAATGGAGCGATTCTCTGATCTCTGCAGTGATCGTCATGCACTACTCCGAGAGATTCGAGGTACAGTAGACGAGATATGCGAAGCCTTTGTAAAGGCTCATCCAAGAACGCTCTGTCTCTGTCTCTGAAAACTGTCCGATTTGACCTGTCCGATTACGGGAGCCTGTAATCGGACAGGTCAAATCGGACAGTTATAAAACCAATGAAAACCAAGTAGCGAATGCCACAAGCAATTGAAGTTTGACCACATAGCACACGATAACCAATCAAAATCAATGAAAAAATAGTGACCAGGTAAGCTGTCTAGCTTCAACTGGAAAAGAAAAATGGATGAAATTAACTCGTCCAGTGACTGTTATTCACATTAATAAATATTCCAAAACTGAGATTCTCGCATTTTGTTGCTGACAGAATTATTCGAAGACAGGATTTCGTGTCATACACCACTCAATCCTATTACCATTACTAATAGTGCCTCAAATTCCTCTGAAACATATTCAAACATAACCCTAACCTTCGTCACCCTTTTTCATTCCCACCCTTCCCCCTGCCCCATTCCTTGGCCCTGGGACGTTTAAAAAAATCCTGGATCCGCCCCTGCACAACAAAGGAATCTTGTTAGTAGATGTATTTATTTCCGTCGCGGCAGTGGCAAAACATAACGACTTCAAGATGCAAAATCACCCAAAATGACAAAAGGCTTCAGTTTTCTGTAAACTGTCAAAATTTTGACAGGCGAATGATTCGCCTGTCAAAATTTTGACCAATCTTGGTCGAGGTTGTCACTTGTAGGCGGGAAGAGGGAACTGTGACAAACGCTGCGAGGTGACATATTATTAACAAGTAATCACATGATTTTTCTCGTGCACTTTGGGCTAAAACAGCACTCGTAAGTTTTTCAAAGACCACAAATTGCACTCGCCCTGGGGGCTCGTGCAATTTGGTTGGTCTTTGAGAAATTTGCTTGTTCTGATTTATCCCAAATTGTGCTGGAAATCATGCAATTACCTATACATTTTGTTATTGCTTCAGTTTACGAAGTGATCTTGGATTCGTGGATGTTGTGATAAATTAAGATTGATTCAAGGAGAGCGTTCGTAAAGTACATCCCCGTAATCGTAATTTATCGCGTCGAACCCGAACAAATTAGTTCTTAAGGCTTCGGGCGCCGATCCGTTACAAGCATTTTCCTCCTACATAGTTACATTCATGTAAAGTCAAATTCCCACAGATTCTGTTTGAGTGCTGAGCCAATATATACATCAATGTAAAGTTTTTGCAAATGAGATTGCAGCGCTCCCCTGATCTTGAATTGAATGCCAAGATCGTTTCTTTGTTTCCTTTTCAACTATTATTGTACATGAATTGTGTTCAAATACTGCAGTAAATGTTACCTCATATTTTCTTTTATTTGCTTTGCCAGGAAATAAAACAACAAATGAAGGAGCAGACAACAGTCTTTGTGCAGATCAGATAAAAATCCCAGTATCAAGTTCCAAGACGTATGTCTGTCGTCCCAAAGCATATGGCAGATATTTGTACATCAGATTACTTAAAAGGGATTTTTTGACGGTCTGCGAGGTTGAAGTTTATTCCTATCTTAAATCAGAAGGTAAGAGCGCTTTTCTTTCCTCCTGTTTATTTTATAGGTATGCATGATGCTTGTGTGTGTATCTGTTGTATCTTTTTTTTTTTGCCTTTTACTAAAAAAGTAATCAGTTTTTAAAATCGTTTTGTATAGTTCACGTATAAAAAGTTTCTGTATTTTTTAAATCAATCTGTTCATTTTGTTTCGTTCAAACGACAGAAAGTGACAAGGAATGCACGAGCCTGGCACGGGCACTCTGCAAAAAATCGGAAAAGTAGTTGTCACATGATTCGGAGTTTGACAAACAGACAGACCTCGTCGTATCGATTTGTGAGATAGATAAGATCTAGTTTTCGGATCGAAGCGTGTGAATCTGTGATCTTGTTTTGGAATGATTAAAGAGGATTTATGGTTGAAAATTTTGGTTTGAGTACAATTATCTACAGAGTCGTTTAGTTATTGTTCGCTTTCAAACAGAGGCTTTTTTACCGCTAGTCTGACGTAAGAACGATGGAAAGTCAAAAAGAATTACGGCTGTATACTGTGCACGTGCGATATTAAGGTGGCTCGACTGGATTTTTTTGAGGGGATACCTCCCAAGTTTGAGCATTAACTACGTCGCCACAAGTAAAGATATGGCAAAGAGATTACCACAACTGTATTATATAAAGATGAAAATTTCTTATGATCTGGGTTTTAATGCAATCGGATTCGCCATACCAACGTAACGACGCCATTACGTTTTTTATTTATCTTTGTGTTTCTCTGTACCAAGAGTTTTTTTAAAGAGATCGCTTAAGGGAGTTTGTACCTGCCATAATTGCCTCAATTATGGCAAAGTTTCAACAAATTCTATGAGAACGTTTTCGAGATATTTTGAAACAAAGTTTTAAGCATCATAAAAACAGTGAAATACAATGCTATCCACACAATTGGCTAATTTTTTAAGAAAATGATAAGCTTTGGAAACACGGCTTCATCTCATAGTGGTTTGATTCCATTGAAAACTGCGTACAAGAAAAGAGGGGAATTGCTCTGGGCGATCGCGAGTTAGAAGAATTTTAGTAACTTGCATTCAGCTGCTTTTGTTACAGTTTTTGCACGTTATTTGGTCCATGCCTACAATTTTCGCATTTTTCAAAAAACCGCTCGATAATTTTTTTTATAAATTTGACAATCCCGAGATCAATTGCCAATAAATATACCCTGCAAGTTTCCAGAACATTGAAAACAGGGAAGGCTTTTAAATAGGGCCTCAAATATAACAAATTTCCCCCCAGGTTTTGTGTTTACAAGTGAGCGTCCTCATTATTCACTGGCACTGTTTCTAAGTTTCATATGCACGTGCACATTTAGCAAAAAGAAATAAATTTGCATCGAAAAGAACTCTCGATTGCTTTCGGAAGAAATTCCGGAATATGCTAATAATTGGCTTGTGTCACAGATAGCAGTGAGAGCCGAGACGGCGAACGTCACGGCTCATCGTGTAGGATGCAATACTTTAATAGTTACCTTACTCGGGTTATAACGTCACAGAAACTCTTACAAAGAATTGCTGTGATGTTATAAAATATCACTAATTTCTTTACCCGGTTATTAGCATATTCGGGAGATTTAACCGAGGGTCCTTTTTGATGCAAATTCTATCTTTTTGCTAAATGGGCACGTGCATATGAAACGTGGAAACAATGCCAGTGAATAATGAGGACGCTCACTTGTAAACACAAAATCTAGGGGGAAAATTGGTTATATTTGAGGCCCTATTTGAAAGCCTTCTCTGTTTTCAATGTTTTTAAAACTTGCAGGGTATATTTATAGATGATTGATCTCAGGATTGCAAAGTTTATAAAAAAATTTATCGAGCGGTTTTTTGAAAAATGCGAAAATTGTAGGCATGGACCAAATTACGTGCAAAAACGATAACAAAAGCAGCTGAATGCAAGTTACTAAAATTCTTCTTACTCGCGATCGCCCGGAGCAATTCTCCTCTTTTTTTGTACGCAGTTTTCAATGGAATGAAACCACTATGAGATGAAGCCGCTTTTCCAAAGCTTATAATTTTCTTAAAAATTTAGCTAATTGTGTGGTTAGCATGCTATTTCACTGTTTTTATGATGCTTGAAACTTCGTTTCAAAATATCTCGAAAACGCTCTCATAGAATTTGTTCAAACTTTGCCATAATTGAGGCAATTATGGAAGGTACAATCTCCCTTAAGCGATTTCTTAAAAAAACTCTTGGTGCAGAGAAACACAAAGATAAATAAAAAACGTAATGGCGTCGTTCCGATTGCAATAAAAACCAGATCATAAGAAATTTTCATCTTTAAATAATACAGTTGTGGTAATCTTTTTTCCATATCTTTACTCATGGCGACGTAGTTAATGCTCAAACTTGGGAGGTATCCCCACCAAAAAATCCAGTCGAGCCACCTTAATACGGTCGTTTCTAGTATGAGTTGTTTCGTTGTTGTTTACTTTTTGAAAGATATTACATATTTGTATCTCGCCTTCACTTCTAAAAAGCAAGTTTCAAAAGGCCTATTAAGGTGGCTCGACTGGATTTTTTTGGGTTGATACCTCCCCAGTTTGAGTATTAACTACGTCGGCATGGTTAAATATATAAAAAAAAGGTTACCACAGCTGTATTATATAAGGATGAAAATTTCTTATGATCTGGATTTTATTGCAATCGGAGTCGCCATGGCAACGTAATGACGCCATTGCGTTTTTCATTTATCTTTGTGTTTCTCTGTACCAGGAGTTTTTTGAAGAAATCGCTTAAGGGAGTATGTACCTGCCATAATTGCCTGCAAAGTTTGAGCAAATTGTATGAGAGCGTTTTCGAAATATTTTGAAATGCAGTTTTAAGAATCATAAAAACAGTGAAATAGCATGCTAGCCACACAATTCGCTGATATTTTAAGAAAATGATAAGCTTTGGGAACGCGGCTTCATCTCAGAGTGGTTTGATTCCATTGAAAACTGCATACAAAAAAAGAGGGGATGTGAAGAGATAATTTATTGTTATTCAGTTATTTTGCTTTCGCTGGTAAAAATAGGAATAGCCAATGTAGAAATCATTTATTCTTTAGTCTTAACTTCCTTAAGCCGTAAACAACCTGTTGATTTATTGAGCGTTAACTTATTTGTCAAGTCATAATTGTATTTAGTCTTCAAAGTGTAATCAACCTGTAAAAAGCCGTTATCCACCTGTGTAGCTTTTGGAAGTAATTAATGTTTCAAAACAAGCTTAGGTTTCCACCAATAGTCTTGTAGAAATGATTGTTGTGCTCTGTAATTTGACTCGTTGAGTTGTGATGTAATCTGTATCGCTTCGTTAGCTTAGGCTTAAATACGAGTGCTTTGTAGGAGCTCTTCGGTTACATCCAGTTCCATCTAGTCTTGGTTACATTTTGGTTGGTTATGTTCCTGACTCTACCTACAGTATAGTCTTGGATTAAACTTCTACATTGGAGCCAAGTTCTGTTGTAATCATTTTCTCAAGGGTATTCAGCAGGCGTAAGAGATTCCGTGCCTTCCCGCAGCCAGCGAGTGTCCCCAGGAAAAGGCCTTTCCCAGAGAATTTTAGAGTTTTTCCCCGTCCGTCAGTTTACCCTTTTGTGAAGGCAAAACCTGTTTCCACACTGGTGTTAAAGTGAAAAAAAAGTGTTTTCACAGGGAATTGCTCGGGGCGATCGCGAGAAAGAAGAATTTTATTAACTTGCATTCAGCTGCTTTTGATACAGTTTTTGGACGTCATTTGGTCCATACCTAAAAATTTCGCATTTTTCCAAAAACCGCTCGATAATTTTTTTTATAAATTCGACAATCCCGAGATCAAGCGTCAAGAAATATCCCCTGCAAGTTTCAAGAACATTGAAAATAGGGAAGGCTTTTAAATAGAGCCTCAAATATAACCAATTTTTCCCCCCAGATTTTGTGTTTACAAGTGAGCGTCCTCATTATTCACTCGCATTGTTTTCAAGTTTCATATGCACGTGCGGAACTATCAAAAGATATAAATTTGGATCAAAAGAACTCTCAATTACTTTCCGAAGAAATATCTGGAATATGCAAATAATTGGCCTGTCGTCACAGATAGCAGTGAGAGCCGAAACGGTGAACGTCACGGCTCATCGTGTAGGATGCAATACTTTATTATCTTACTCGGGTTATAACATCACAGAAACTCTCACAAAGAGTTGCTCTGATGTTATAATGTATCACTAAACTCTTTACCCGGTAATTAGCATATCCCGGAGATTTAACCGATGGTCCTTTTTGATGCAAATTCTATCTTTTTGCTAAATGTGCACGTGTATTTGAAACTTGAAAACAATGCCAGTGAATAATGAGGACGCTCACTTGTAAACACAAAATCTGGAGGAAAAATTGGCTCTATTTAAAAGCCTTCCCTGTTTTCAATGTTCTTGAAACTTGCAGGGAATATTTCTTGACGATTGATCTCGGGCTTGTCGAATTTATAAAAAAATTTATCGAGCGGTTTTTGGAAAAATGCGAAATTTTTAGGCATGGACCAAATTACGTCCAAAAACTGTATCAAAAGCAGCTGAATGCAAGTTAATAAAATTCTTCTTTCTCGCGATCGCTCGGAGCAATTCCCCTCTTTTTTTGTATGCAGTTTTCAATGGAATCAAACCACTATGAGATGAAGCCGAGTTCCCAAAGCTTATCATTTTCTTAAAATTTCAGCGAATTGTGTGGCTAGCATGCTATTTCACTGTTTTTATGATTCTTAAAACTGCATTTCAAAATATTTCGAAAACGCTCTCATAGAATTTGCTCAAACTTTGCCATAATGGAGGCAATTATGGCGGGTACATACTCCCTTAAGCGATTTCTTCAAAAAACTCCTGGTACAGAGAAACACAAAGATAAATGAAAAACGCAATGGCGTCATTACGTTGCCATGGCGACTCCGATTGCAATAAAATCCAGATCATAAGAAATTTTCATCTTTATATAATACAGCTGTGGTAAGCTTTTTTCCATATCTTTACTCATGCCGACGTAGTTAATGCTCAAACTGGGGAGGTATCAACCCAAAAAATCCAGTCGAGCCACCTTAACAGGAGACCAGAAGCGAACATTTTCGCTTTCAAAGCGCGAGCTTCGTTTACGCGAAAGCGAACGATTCTCACCCAATGCACGGAGCCGTGATTTTTAGAATGAATTATAAGTGTACACTTTTAGAGAGCGCGCTTTATCGACTCGAAATTTAAAACTCGATCCTCGATCCTCGATCATCGAAACTCGAGACTCGATCCTCTAGATGCGAGACTCGATCCTCGAAAGTTTCGAGAATCGCAAATCGAGTCTCGCGTCTCAAGGATCGAGACGCGAGTGACTGTCAACTTACTTTTGAGCGGTAGTGTATGAGGAAATTCGCGCCCCTTTCCCCGCTAGTTTCTTGGTGAGTTGCCGACGTGTGCGATCACCAAATGACGTAATACAAAAGACTGAAAAGACACTGACAATGCCCAAACCACAACAAGATAGCTAACTTTCCGCCGCTGATCAGGAGTGACGTCCTGCTCGCATGTTCCCTCGCTTTTTTGGTTTCGACGGAGTATTAGCTTTGGTTTGAATTCATACTACACTCATTCTAAAACGGCGATTAGGTTAAACTGGGCAGCCTCACGTCGCTGTATATAAAAGAACAGCGGTCGATCGGAAGCGAGTATATATTGAGCTTGTAAAGTGAAGTTTATGAATGGA
>CALNXK010000004.1:6697500-6807500 GCA_942486035.1 Porites lobata
ACGAATCGCCAAGCTCGCTGGTAAGTGCTCGTTCTTTCTCACGCGGAGAAAAATCAAGAACAACCTCTGGAACCAGGGTAGCTAGGTGTAAATTGCAGCGAGCTTTATATTCCCCCCCCCCACCCCGCAATCCGTTATGGATTTTATCGACTATATTGACTTCCAAAATTATTTATGATTGATTTCCAAAATTCTAAATTTGTAAGACTTATTTTTAAATGTACATTCACAATGGCGATTTTCGCTGCCCCCAATCATAATTACAATCACAAGCAACGAACCTTGAAACACAGAAACACACAGAACGGATCGAAATCCACCAATCACAAATCACAAACCTTGACCTTTTGAACCCGTTAAAGTAAAGTTTTGTTTCCTAAGAGGTCCGTTAAGATAATTGACGGCAGCGAAAAACGCAATCGTCAGTTGGCTTTTGAACTTCAGAATTCGCATGTTTGTGAAAAGCGCAGTAATAGATGAATCTTAGATACACACCAATGTTCCCAAAATCTTTGTCCACTTTGAAGCAGGAAAACTTGATCGTCGATCTCGTTTCAAACTCTGCGACGAGTTTATAAACCTCTTGGACGGAAGAAACATATCCAAAATTCTCCGCAATATTTTCCTATCGAATGTGGGTTCGTAACTTAAAATTCCCGCCATGATCTTCCTGTTTGTTTCCCGGGAATGATGGGATTTGGAAGGTCGCGAGTTCGATTCTCGCCCGGGACACGAAAATTTTCGTTGCCCCGGACGAGCATGGGGCGCGATCCATTCAACCAAAATTTCCGGAAATTTCGGTCCAAAACTCAATGGATCGGTTCGGTCCAACCGGAAAAGTTTCGAAAAAACGGGTCCACCTTTTGAGGTGGACCACTTTTCCCGGTCGGACCGGTTGGAATTTTGGTTGAATGGATGTTGTTTCGAGTGGTTTTGGTGGATGTAGACTTCAACATCCACCAAAACCACCAATAGTGTTCGGGGCTAGATGTGTATCACGTAGCCCCATGAAATATCTGAAACATGTTTTAAAACTTCATGTACAATATTTGCCAAAATACAGTTATACTCGTTATATTCATCCTTTGTTGGCGAGAACGCTATCTCCTAAATATAATAAAGCTCAAAGCAAAAGAAACGCGCATCCCCGAGAGGCGAATACATCAAAACATCGTAGGCATCTTTCTTTGGTATAACATGTCACAAGGTGTCTAAAATTCAATCTCAGTCCCTCTCGATCGATGTGGTTTTGGTGGGTAGAATATATTGCCGACCATCTTCGGCAGCTCTCAAACGACGGAGATTGCGTTACTTTTCACAGACTGACCGCTTACCACCTGTTTTTGGGCTCGCATTTCGACGGAACGCTTGCCTTGAGAGGCGCGCGGCACGGATCTGAACTCTTCTTCACGAGACATTGAGCTGAATTTATCTGAAATATGCCACCACCACCAACAACATGAGCTTTTTTCGGGTATTTGTCGTTTTTTATGCGAAAAGTTCGGATAAGCAGATTCTCGCAAAAACCATTTGGCTTAAAAAATGTGTTTAAAAGCCCACCCTGGATTTGAAGCAAAAAGTATTTCCTCGCAATAAGCTAAAAATACCCAATTCACGCGGTGAAAAAATGGATGATTATGGAAGGATTATCGAATTCGTGCCTAACCTGAGGGATTTCCCGTGATGTAGGATTACGGCTAGGAAAAAAGCCCATAACCTGCTCCTGTCGTTGTGAATTTCCTCAAGATCAAGAATTTCAGTAAGAACCGAAAACAACAGCTTAAAGGAGGTGCACACACCTTGAACTAGCCAGGAAAAGGTTCTTCTGATTGAGCTAAACTGTCATTGATGCACGGTGCAATTAGGTAGACCTGTTACTATCCCCCGCGCAACCACATGGGGAGTACTTTGAAGCGGTCCTGTCGGGGACTTTCGGGGGTAGGGGGCGGGGCAAATCGAAAATAACTTCTCTTTGTTTTTGTGAAGTACATCATTTCTCGCACGGTTGACAAGGTGACGGCGGACTCCGTACCTTTGGAAAGGCCCTTTTGAAACATGTCCTGGCAACATGCAGGGCATCACGAAATTAACGTCAACACCTTGAATCAACTCCATGAACAGGGAGAGGCGATAAGTCCCATCTTAAAAGATGCTTGATGTCTAGACGTGAATAGTAGTCTGTCCACAGTCATTTTTCATTTTGTATTTCGGGACCATTTGACAGCGTACGAGTGAACCGGAGCGCAGTAACGTGCCCTAACCCCACCCCATTGCCCTTGCGGTCAATAAATCATCGCGTTTTTCATTTTTTTATGCGCGTTCGAGAACCTCCGAAGGGAATATTGAGGGTCTTTGTACAGTTTCAGTTTATTTTACCGACAAAAAAGAACAAAACAAAGCAAAAGACAAGTATACAGAAACACGCAGAAGCAATGTGGTGAGGAAGCCCAAAAAGAAACCATAAGGCTTAGGTCATCCCCTTTTCGTTCGTTTAGCGTCGAATAGGTTTCCTGGTTTTGGGTGGGTCGGTCGGTGGGGTGAAAAAAAAAAATCACAAGAAATCTGAGAACGGGAGGCCTCAAACACCAGCATCATTGCCGTGGAGACTGAAAACAAGAAGACATGGTCACCAAATCGACACAAACTCAATATGGCGGAAAATTTGATGGTCAATTTCATAAAAAAAGGCCCAAAAGGGTAAAAGGCAAAGAGGATACACCACCGAACGTTTTATGCCTCGAAATGATGTTATAATGCTAATTTTTTAGATTCCAAAAAAAATAAACCTTGTCGTTTCTTTTTCTTGCTTTTTTAAAAAATGCCAAAAAACTGGGTCTTTTGGACGACACTAAACGAAGAAAAAATTAATATAGGTATTAAGCTCCCTTAAAGTATAAAAGTATAAGTTTACAAGGACAGGATCGAACGTATACTGAGTAACTAAATGATAAAAATTTGATCAAAATTAAATGAAAGGCTAAGAGCCTAAGCGCTGTCTGATAACGAAACGGTAAACAAGAAGTGCTGCCTCTCATTTAAAAGAGACGTGAAATACTGGGTGGACCACATCCTGAACTCCCGCGAAAACCGCAAGAGAGGAACGCTCAGGGCTAAGGAGACTAAACAGGGGCGTGGCTACTTGTACGCATTGCACGTGCGTACCCGAAAACGTTGAGGAAAAAAAATAAAATGAAATAAACATAACTAAAAAAATCGGTTTTCAGAGAAGCGACGACATTAATTGGAGAACCGAATCTTGGATGATTTATTTATATAGCAAGCTTGATGATGTAAAGCGTGAACGCGTTGTTTTCTCCACGACCTGTCTTCGGAGTAGACGAAGTAGGGCACAATTACGTCAATGTGTGGTGCTTTTGTCGGTCAAAAATAATGTGACAAAAAGGGGTAAAAAGAGTCATTTGTAAACTAAAGTCGGAGGTGCTACAAGCTTGATTTTTAATAGCTGAATTAATGATAAACGGTTGACGTCAATGAACATAACAAGCCGACAGAATTAAAGAATTTTAGAGGTTGTGTCATTTCATAAACAGCAAAAATGCTTTTGCTTACAACCGTTAACCCCACCTTTAATAAAGGCACCTTAAAAAAATGTTGAGATTTGGGGTGGGGGTGAGGGGGGAAGAAGTATGAAAAAGTTGGGCGTACCTCCGGAAAAAATCCTGACTACGCACCTGCTAAAGCCTGAAACTGAACAAGAGGAGTCTTGACGAAACGTCCTCAGTTATCACCTGTCCGGGGTCGTACTTTCAAGGAAACGCTGATCAAGAATCACTCATGACGGAATGAAAACTCCTCGTAGCTTCCAGCGAAAAAAGGAGTGACAACAGTGGTAAGCGGTCGTTCTGTGAAATGTAACGCAATCTTTGCCGTTTACGATCTTTCGGCGCTTGGATTTGAAACGTTGTTGTCTGGTATGTTCTCGACTCCCGTGTGGATATTTGACATTTCCAATATATTGAAACACCATGCTAAGGTACGAACAACAGACATTCACAACATTGTTTTGTACGCTAAAATCTGATTTCATGGACGTAAAACGTTTTGAATTTTAAGACTTTTTAATATTAGTGCTTTGCCCTCCCTTTGACAACTTCGCGTGACTGGTGCACTTGGCAGGAGTTGACAGCTTAAATCTGCCTTTCTTGATAGCAAACGGCATTAATTTATATCAGATCGCTGTATAAGCACGTCTTGGTTTCTGAAAGCTGATAACATGAAACCACTATTGCTCAAACTGATTTCTTACTGTATTTTTCCAAGTTTTTAGCATCGGCCCGCCTCTGGAAAGCTCAAATTTCAGAAAAGTACTACTTGTATTTTTTGGCCTCAAACATTTTCTTTTAAGTTGCCCGTAGTTTTGAAAACAGATTTTGAAAGAAGAGATAACGCTCTTTAACGTGGTATAAGACTCGTTACTGAAATCGAGGTACCAGTCGACGATTTTGGGCTTTGAAATTTGCCATTTTTTCATTGAATGAAAACGTTCAAAATATTGAAAATAATGAAAAATCTCCAAAATATTACACTTTCGTTCAAACCGAGTAAATCACCACTTAGAATGTGCGCAATTAAGTACTCTTTTGAATAAGTTATTTGTTGTCCACATTACAATGGATTTGAATTTTAACAAGATTTTTTTGTGACACATGGTCTCGGGCCTGGAAAACCCGGTCCGAGAGCCGCGAAACCAATAACCCCCCCGTACGTGGAAAATAATTATTGGATCGAAGTAAAAATTACATTTATGTTAATAGCTTACCTAGTGCTACTTTGTGAATTTTTTTTGAGAATTTTCGATTTTTCACTTTTGTAGACCTCTGGTCGATATTTACTGACATCCGCTCTTAAGGAGCTTTAGGCGTTCTTCGTAAGGCATGTCTTGCCCAATATTTCCAAGGGCGCATTTAGATGCTCTACGTAGTACTTTCTCCAAGGTGTTTAAGTCTTTTTTAAGGTGCGGACACCAAACTGGAGAGCAGTACTCGAGTCTCGGACGTACTAGACTCTTATAAAGTTTTGAAAACAACTGAGGATTTTTAGGACCCACCGTTCGCCTAATGAATCCAAGCACACTATTTGCCTTATTTGCGCATTTGTTAGCTTGCATACTCCATGACAGGTTCGAAGTAATATAGATTCCGAGATCCTTAACTTCAGATACAGCTTTTGATTGGTTACCACATAGATGGTATTGAGGACTTGAGTAATCATTTTTTTTAGAAATGCGCATCGCTTCGCATTTATCTGTGTTAAATTTCAGCTGCCAGACATGGCCCCAAGATTCCAGGCGAATAAGATCTTTCTGTAGCTGATTGGAAAAATGCAAATTTTTCGACTATAGTAAAATGACATTTATGTCGTCTAAAAAGCCTCAACATCATCAGGCGATAAAAACGAGGTCTTTAATACCGAAAAGTAGGCTGGGAAGACATTTTGAATTTTTCACCAGAATCATGGGTTAACCCCTTTGGAAAAATGCAAATTCTTCGACTAAAGTAAAAGGAAGGTGTTGGCTTGTATATTAATGATTCTCTGAAAAGCACTGTTGTTAAAGGAGTATCTGATGAAGCCTTCCAGTCACTTTGGATCGAAATCGAAACGTCTGAATGAAGCTAAAGGTTGACAATAGATTACAAACGAGAAGTGGATGTACTCGGCGTAGTTCAATATGGAAGCCATTATACTTTTATCCCTTTTATACTTTTCTTATGTTGTTGTTGTTGTTGTTGTTGTTGTTTTTAAATGAAACAGGAAGGAACCCCAGATTAAAGCGATAACATTGTTCTGTGAGTCTGTACCTTCTACGTTAAGAATAATAACACGATAATAATTCTTCCTCCTTTTTTTCATAAACTTAGGTTGTGTACTTTTTTTAAAATTTTTTTCTAGGTTGTGTACTTGATCCAGTCGGAGTGTCGGATAGTAACGTTATTTCTAATCAGAGGTTTTCAGCTTCGTCAACTCTTAGCGGCCGCAGTCCATCTGATGGCCGATTAAAAGGAACCAATGCCTGGATTCCTGCCACAAACAATGACAACAATGATTTCCTGCGGATCGATCTGGGATCTGTTTACTTTGTTTGTGGAGTAGCAACACAAGGAAATCCAAATGGTAACGATTGGACAAAAACGTACAAGATAAAGACGTCCCTGGATAATGTCGTGTGGACATTCTACTCTGAGGGTGGTTCCGAAAAGGTACATCCCTTTCTGCTCTAGGTGAAGTAATAGCGAAATTATAATCGTGGAGACACTAATTAATAAAGGATTGTGTTTACCTCTTAGCCACGTCAAACCAGAAATTCACATGAAATCCCTTTCTCTCTCCCTTCCATTCGCTGTCCTCTCTCTTCTCCCATCTTCACCGTCTCTAGTTGTCTAATCCTTTTCTTCCTCCCTACCTTGCGTCTTTTTCCCCTCGTTACTACAGCCTTCCTTTCTTGGTCTCTTGCCGCTGTTTGCATAGGAAACGTTAGGGAAATAAGTAGTAAAATGTAAAAGAAACTGACATACAGGTGGTTTTCCTTTTAATATCCTTCGACTTTTGTTCTGCGGGCGGCAGTCATCGTCACTGTAGTTGCAATCCTCATAAATATCGTTTGTTTATATGTTCTTGTTTCTCCTGTTAACCATGAGCGGGTAGGGTTAGACGTAGGCTACGTTAAAAAGGTACCAGACGAATTTCCGACCGGTTGAAAAATTTGACCAAACACGGAACCGTTCAATGTTTTCGCTCTCTTGACATGGAACTTACAAACCAGTTTCAGAATTTTAATTATTTTCAGTTATTTTTCCATCTACCCATGCGCAGAACACTACTTCACGTGAAATCCAGTGTGGCGTCTCCCAGCTGAGTTACCACGCATCCATGCAACCACGCCCTTGCTACACTAGATGGTCATGGTGTTCACACCTCTTGATTTTTCTCATTTCAAATGTTTGAACGGCTAGGCGTTCAAATTTTCGTACGGTTAGCGTGTTTCCGTGCGAATGAAACACCTAAACGCACGAATTTGTCTTTTATCAGCTTTTTATAGAAATTTTTGTTAATTTGCTTTTAGATATTTACTGGAAATGATGACAAGAACAGCATTGTAAGAAGTGAACTATATGATCCACTTGCTGCCAAGTTTATTCGTTTCTATCCAGTTACATCTCACAACAGGAAAGCATTAAGGGTGGAGGTGTATGGATCTAAGCAAGGTTGGTCTCTTAGTACTTATCCAATACATGCAGTTCAAAAGACAACCACAGCATTAAAAAATGCACTTTAAGTGTCAATGTATTTAGCTCAAAAGTACTAATTGGCGACACTATTATTTACGTCTACTACTGGAGACGAGACGCCATTTTGCCAGGTCATCCGAACCACGCGAAGGTCTACCCGTTTGCAGTGCAAAGGAAGTACCTTCATTTCTCAGTTATTTTAAGACCTGGACTAGTTATCCGGCCCCGGGAATCGAACCCGCGACCTTCCTCTCTGCTGTCGAACGCTCTACCGACTGAACTAACCCTGCCGCTAAATTCTGGTTTGTACATACGATGCAAGGAAACTGACTTACCACTTGGTTCAGTGCTTGGTTTTAATAGGGAGCTTATTGCAACCACGACGTCGACGACATCAAAAACCTCACTTAAAGGGAACCTCCACTTCAACAAAAAGATAACTTTAAATCACAGGAAATAACTGTTACAGTCAAGTCAATCTAAAATATTTTTAAAGAAAGCGTTTGTATCCGAAAGAAATAACTTTTACATTCGCCTATTTTTGTTTTCAAATTTTGCGGGCGTTGCCATCTTGAATAATTGTGACGTGTAATGGTTGCCCTATTGTTATTAAACAAAAGCTCTTTGTGTCAGAACAATAGAGCAACCGTAACACGTCACAATTATTCAAGAGGGCGGCGCCCGCGAAATTTGAAAATGAAAATAAGCGATTTTAAAATTCACTTTTCCTGATATAAACACTTTTTTAAGACAAATTTCGAACAAATTTGTTTATCAACATAATTTTATTCGATTTAAACTTATTCTGTAGTAAGAGTGGAGGTTCCCTTTAAAAAAACCATCGGCTCTCTTTCAAACTTCATCGCTTTTGTTTCATCACGCTAAATTTGTGCAAATGTCAGAGAATTTTTCTTGGAGTTGAGTTCTAAAGGTCTGTATCTCAGTTTAAAAGAAAGAAAAGGAAAGTCGTTGTCTTGCGTTCACATTTTCCATTAAACGTGAAATTAATGCACGTGCAAAGTTCTTGTTTTGCTTATCTAAGGGCCCGTCCACACGTATTCGTTTTTGTTTGAAAACGGATAATTTTTTCCCTGGTTAAGCGTACCGTACACACTCACTAATGCAGTGAAAACGGTCACCGAAAACGCACCATTTCAATAACGCTCTCCAGTGTAGAGATTTTTGAAAACGTCGGCTTTTCTTTTATCTGTGGACGGGCGAAAACGGTTTCGAATTCGGAATACGATGATGTCATGCATCATTTATTTCTAGCTTAACGCATGCTCAATAATGAAGCTATTGTATTTCCATCGTTTTAGCGTTTTCGTGTGGACGGGCGACTAAGGCTGCGTGCAAACGGACGCCACAACTCCCAACATTGCTGCGCCCACAATGTTGGGAGTTGTTGCGTGCGTGTTGGCAGTTGTCTTGCAAACGGATCAAAAAACTCCCAACAATGTTGGGACCTGCAGTGCATCGTGGGAAGGATATAACTCATAAGTCTTTGTAAACCATGCGTAATGAGCGTGCGTGGCCCCAACAATGTTGGAAGAGCTGTGCAAACAGATCCAACATTGTCGCGCTACGCTTCGGCGATCAGGGAACAAAAGAAATATTAGGAGTTGTTGACTGAAAAGTTTGACTGGTTTCAAACTTTGCGCAACAACATCTAACAGGGCGTACAAACGGACGCAACATGTAACATCCAACAATGTTGGGAGTTGTTGGTCAACAATGTGGCGTCCGTTTGCACGCAGCCTAAGATTCGAATATGCCATACATGTGGTTGCGTATTTGTTTGAAAACGGAGGAAAAAAATCTCGGTAATCAAAAAGATCCGGATACATGTGGACGGAACTAAACCTATTCCTTTTTTTGCCGTTGTTGTTCCCGTCTGAGTCCGTCGTCGTTGCTTAGGCTTCCTAATTACTGCCTGACCAATCTTTGTACATCCATGCTTATTTCACGTTTTCTTGTTTCCTCTCTGTTTAGTTTTCTCCTTTACTTTAGAAAAAGGGTGCTTTAAATAATTGGATTTACTATATTGATTTTGTCCCTCCTCGTTTGTTTCCTTCTTTGTCATTGTAACTAATATGGAATGGGTGGAAATTTAAAAAAGAGTTTAAAAACTCAGTAATAACTCATAAAGAAAAAAAAAGAGAAATTTTGAAAGTTTAATGAGTGTCTTTACAGGAGCACCCTACGACTGTTTTCTTTGAAATATCTGTTCGGAGAAGCAAATATTGTCTAGATTTTTTTAGATGACCGTTCCATTCATGAACAATTTTTGAAGGCTATCTAATAAATTCCCTACGATTTTGTGAAGTTAATTTTTTTCCATTTCACCCCCCAGGTTAAGCCTTTTTTTTTAGTAGAGAAAAGACACTTAAACTTTTTGGAACCAAAAATGCGATGCAGACAAAAACTTTCGTAAAACTCTAAATTGCAGCTAAAATGTTCGGAAAAATAATGCTGAAGCCCTTGTAATTTTGAAAAGACTCAAGTTGCCCTAGGATGACCGAACAAATAACAATTTTTAGCGCTACTTAGAATACATTTCTAGAAATCTTAAAGTACCCTGGATAGCCCAATAAGTGTTTCAATGCATTTAGGAGGAAACCGTCGTTGGGTGTCCTTGTCTTTATACCCGATAAAGACACGGCTAAACTTTACTTCCAATTTTTTAGACCAAATAACCCCAAATCTAAATATCAGTGCAAGAGTGAGTTGATCTATATCGGAAATTTTGAAGTCGTTCAAAAACTCGCAGTCTGTATTATCAGGTTTAAAACCAGATAATCGAAAACTGCTCGTTTTTTAAACAGTACATAAAAATTCTTAATAAAAATGCCATATTTCTTGATGTTTTTACAGGTTGCTTTGAATCGTTTAAGAATGAACGATTTCTCACGAGAAATTTTACAATTACAGCATCCTCAGAACTTACTAGTCATATAGCTTCTTATAGTCGCCTTTATGGTACTGACGGTTGGTGCAGCTCTTCATTATCCCTACCTCAGTACCTGCAGGCTGATTTCGGACAAATTGTAACAGTCACAGGCGTGGCCACTCAGGGAGATGCTCAAAGAGACAACTGGGTGACATATTATTTAATCCGCTACGGATACGATGGTAAAACATGGATTAGTTACGAAACTGGACAGGTAAATTTGTAATATGTATTCATATATCTGTCTGGATTTGCTTAAGGGGACCTCCAGGAGTTTTTCCCAGACATTCTCATTTAGGGCTTGTTTCCTTTACGTTTTTCCTTTGTTATAACATTTCGAATAAACAAATCCTCTAAAAAGCTGCAGTAGACATAAAATCAGGCTCATCCTCGGTGTAAAAGCCTGTGAAACTCACGAGTGACGTTAAACAATGAATACAAAGAAGCCACTGAGAAGCCAACACAATCGAGCCAAGGAAAATAAAAGCTGGAAAACAAAGAAAAACTTCACAGGTTTTTACACTGAGATAAACCCGAAAATCATGTGTTTATAATGCTGTCTGCATCTTTCTTCATTCTCCTCCCCCGGCCCTACCACGAACACCACTACCTGCGATTATTTCCCACAATTCTCATTTTTGTGTGATAAAACAATCGTACTTGAAATCAGCGCGCGCGATAGAAGTTGTTCTCTGTGGTCGGTTAATTTTCTAGTTTTCCTTTTGGCCGCCTGGGGCAAAGTTTTCCGGAAGGCATTATTAAACCCTATGAAGGAACAAGTCTCAAGACTGGCAAGCATCCAATTGCCGTCGTCTAGTGTTACCGCATTTCGTCTCATTTTTGCTACACGGGTGAAACACTGACCAAGGGCTCGAGACAGAAAAGTATCATATTGCGAGCTTTGTTGTAAGCGGTGGCGAGTCTCTGGCCTCAAAACGTAGATTGTAGGAGTCGAACAATGCATCAATTTGTAGTCCGATATTGTCCGATTACAGCCTGTAATTTGAAACTCCGCAATGAACCTCTTTGTACAGTAACTGTCTGTGACTATCTAACGTACTAAATATTCAAAGGAAATGCAGATTCATTCACATTTATAGCTTAAAACTTTCAAGTAGACTTAAAGTGAGTAAAAACAAAATCACACACCTTTTAACTAATGACTGTTTAAATCTTACCTTCTGTCGGACATAATGTCAGTAGACAGATCAAACAGAGAAGATTATTATTTTGAAGCTGAAGATTTACTCAGTGCTTAATGTATCCCTGACAACTTTGCTTGTTTGTTCGTTAATTACCGGGACTTTCGAGGAACGGGCCCCATGAACGGACATTTGCAACCCCGTTTAGGCTGACTCGTCCCCAGTCACGAGAAGCGTGAACGAAGGGAGCGCGAGGGGTGATGGGAAGGAGAAAAAGGAGAAGGAGCGCTCCCCTTCAGCCGATTTGGGAATATACCACACAGAATGTGGTCTCCTGTAAATAAAATTATTTGTATATCTCCACTTACTTTGTTCTTGATCTACCACTCAGCATTTGACTGGAAACAGCAACAGAAGTACCATTGTTGTCCACTGGTTTGCTCCCCCATTTGCAGCGCAATATGTCAGAATTTTTCCCAAAACATATACTGGTGCAATATGTATGAGAATGGACTTGTTTGGCTGTAAGGATTGTAAGTATAATTTGTTAGAGGGGGATTTGTAAAAATTGGAATTAATGGATACATGTGCTGCCGTATACAGCCAATAATTAATAGTAATAATAATTAAAAATTTATAACGCGCCTTTTCCATGCAAATATGATCAAAAGTGCGTTACAATGCCCTGGATGTTGAAAAAGAAAATAAAAGCTCAAATGTACATAGCAATATAAGCTAAAAAGTGAATTAAGCGTGAAAAATTTGAATAATCAAACGAGCTTAATCTTGTCATGCAACCTTACTATCGCACGCAGCGGTTTTTGTCTCTTCACACAACGTTCCTCCCCATCTTGCTTCCTCGGTTAACCAATGAGAACAAGGAATGTGCCTCATCTTACCCGCTAGCCACATAAAAAGTACTTTAGTGCTATTTGGTATGATGCAGCACTTTCTCGCCTGCGCAAGGGAAATGGGATTGAGACATCTACTGGCAGGCTAACTGCTGTCGTCGAAAACGGCGCCATCTGCATTTAAGAGTGAAGTTTGTATCGTAATGCAAACCTTTTTGCCAGTAGACAGTGTTTGTATAGGTTGTCCTACAACTTCGAGTTCAATTTGCAATTTCTCACACACCACTGGTAGCCATGCCAAGCCGACCGCCGCAGCCTGACCTTTGTTTTAAACTCAAAAAATGCATACATATCATAACCTAAGAAAGGTAGGGCGCTAACAAAACTACAAAGTTGCACCGTACATTTAACAGCATACAAAACTGAAATCTTAGGCTGGGTGGGTGGGAAGGTCAGTAATGGCGGACGCAACAAAAGCAACTGCCCGCCCTTCAGTCACATGACCTATACCCAGGCTCCCAGCGGTGTGTGAGAAAAACATTTTCCACTTAATTCGTTACACTCAGCCAGTGGAAAATT
Source organism: Porites lobata (assembly GCA_942486035.1). Lineage (NCBI taxonomy): Eukaryota > Metazoa > Cnidaria > Anthozoa > Scleractinia > Poritidae > Porites > Porites lobata. The sequence goes on from CALNXK010000004.1 coordinate 6,710,270, forward strand.
ACCCTTATTTGCACGAGTGTGTTTTTCAAAAAAGTATCAAACGGGCAAAAATTCACTGGATCAAAATTCGTCCACAAAACATCCCCGCAATGCAATTTGATCGACGCAACACCTGAACCCAGTCTCACGCGCAACCTCAAAGTGGCCAATAAAGATTTGTGGCCCCTGATTGGTTATTAAACAATTGTATTGTTTTTTTGCCAATCACAATGCTGCATTCACTGATAATTGAATTATATTTCCTCGTTTTTGTACTCTGTTTACTTACAGGCTCTTTACAGTCCCCTATTTTTCCTTGAGTTCATCGAGATCGACCGCTCTGCATTACGGGCGGCCATATATCTTGGATTTGTATCTAATCTACTTTCTCGCCTCCCTCCCCCCGCATTCTAAACCCCGGCTCGATCTTGAAACTGCATTACTGCTCTCAGCCAATCAGATTCAATAAGCCTAATGGAGTGTAAAATTGAGATATTGTATTAGATAAGTTTGCCTAACTTATTTCTTGTCGTCTTTTCATTAAATATTTTCTTGTCTCTTTCAGACCAAGTTTCGTTGCCGTTAAACGTTGATCTTGATGATGTTGGTGTGATAGCCGACACTAGTCAATCTGTGACCCTGACCTGTGTGGCTAGTTACAGCCCTCGACAACCCTCTGGGTATAGTTGGAGCAAAGATGGAGCGGGACTGTCTGACACAACCTCCTCTCTTACCATACCATACAACAATGCCAGTAATATCTACAGTAACTCTTGTACAAGAAAGCTCCCTTCAGCCAGTGGAGTCCAGTGTAATTCAACCTACCAATGCTCTGCATCACTTTCTGGAATACAAGGCAGTCATCTGACCACTGCAAATGTTATAGTGTCCTTAAGTAAGCAACAATTAGTGCGTACCTTAGAACGGTTTTTTGCTCGTTATTGTGAAGGTCAAAATTAATTTAATATACGGGATCACGCAGTCGTCAATAACTAACGTAATTTAAGTCCTTTATAAGGACACGAAAATATTGCATTCCAACAATACACGACTATAAACGGTATTATATGAACCAGGAAGTACCTCCTAAAGAAATGCCTCAACCTTTAACGTATTCTAAGTGGGTAACGTATTTTTAACGCGTTTGTTTATTCGTTGATTTTCAGAGAAACCAGGCCAGCCAGTTGTTCCAGTTAATCCAAGTGAACTTAAAGCAAGATCAGCATTAGTCACATGGTCGTATAATCCTGGAGCGGATGAAGTGCCTGTAACTGCCTACAATCTTGAGTATCGAAATAGTACTTTTGCAGAGAATATATCTTTGGGAGCTGTATTAAGTAAACGGATTATCAACCTCAAGCCATACACAGCCTACAGTGTTAGGTTGATAGCCAACAGTGTCTTAGGAAAGAGTCCATGGAGTAATGTCCAGAATTTCATAACAAAAACTGCCAGTAAGTGATGATGCAAATTAGATGCAGTGCTTAGAATGATAATTTATATAATACGTTATTTTTCCAAAATATTGACCACTACATCGTTTTACATTGACTACTGTTGTTATCATCTAATCGATATTTTCATTAAAATCTGAAGAACTGTGACACATAAAGGTATGTAAGCAAACTAATTCAGCGATTTTTCATGTAATAATCAGGCCCCAGTTGTTCAAAAGCTGTACAGTGCTATCCACCGGATAAAGCACTCTCTGGCGGATAACGTGATTGATTTCCGTAATACTTATCGAACAACCCGGTCCAGGCGTCCGGTCATAGGACAGAGCTATTCAGATGGAGTATCAATCAATCTAAACTTTACTTGTTATTTTCCCTTTTTAGAGCCTGAAGTCGATGTCCAGATCCGAAGTGTGACAAGTCCTACTTCGCAGTCAATTCTAGTAAATTGGCAGGTAAACATCAGATTTATTGTAACAAAAACTCCTTCGTGTCCATGAGTACTTCGTTTCTCTAGAGCGTTGCCTATTATTTCCATTTTTCTCGAAAGACTCCTACCCAGACCCAGTCGCTATTGAGGTAAGCGATCTTTGGGTTCATTCATTTCACTGCTTTGTGTAACCAAAGGAAAAAAGTGAAGGCTTGAAATTGTCTGCATCAATCCCGCAAGTTTACCACTTTCAGACCTTAAAGTTTAATGGAGTTCACTGTTAAAACGCTTGAAAATAAACATAGAACGAGAAAGGAGGACCATGAAAAAACAAACAAACAAACAAAGACAACTTAGACGGATGAGGGTTTTCTATTTAGATATTTCATCTGCGGTGGTCTCCCAATTTTGGTCTCGCACTGACAGTTATGAGGGCCGTTCCTTGGAAACAAATGTTTGAAGTTAACCACGGGTATGTCCGTATGAGGATATAAGGTTTAACTAGGAGGAGGAGAAATTATTCAACGATGTATTACTTAAACACTAATTTAGTCAAGTTCATGTCGTAGACACCAAGCACCACCAATTTAAACGGACCCTTTAGAGGGTACAGTATTGAATACATGGAAGCAGGGAAATCTTCCTCGAAAGTCAATGTCAGTGGATCAACCCTCAGTCATACTTTAGAGAACCTGAAGAAATGGACAGTATATTTGATTAAAATCGCAATCAGTAATGGCGACTTTCTTGGTCCACCGAGTCCTGAAAAGCAAGTTCGGACGCGAGAAGATGGTTTGTATACTCCTTGACTTAAGCTTGTTTTCTACAAGTATCTGTTTCTTTTCCCCCTTATTACTTCCAGAACAACAAACAAAAAACTAACAAAAGGAGAGAAATTGACTTTCACCTCTGTCTCTCCCCATTTTCCCTTCATTTAGCCCCCAGCAAACCACTGAATCTATTGTTCACCTTGCAAAAGCCAAGTGAAACGGTGATGCCGAGAATGACGGTCCACTGGCAACAACCTGCTGAACAAAATGGCATCATCAGAAAATATGAGCTCGTGTTCACGTACGACTTTGATGGAAGACAGACTACCATTACATGTGAAACTAATAATCAGACCTTTAACCACAGTCTAGATGTTTTCGGTGGAACAGAGTACAGTGTTAAAATTTGGGCAGAAACGATTAAACCTGGGCCAACGCTAACTGGAGCTAAACAAGTACCAGAATACAGTAAGTATCTTGCTGCTATCGTTTTGGGCCCCTATGTGTAGATGATTTGTGAATGTAATGCGCAAAAAGAAATTATTATGGCTACTAATGTGGTGACAAGGACAGAGAAACTTCAAAATATGATTCTGAGCTGCCAGCCCTAGCAATTAAAGAACGATATCGGAAATAAAAACTAAAATGTTGATTCTTACGGGAACATCACTTAAACCAATTGGAAGTCATTGTTTATATGAAATTCAGTCTAGTTTATCCGTTAGTAAAAACTACTTGCTGAGTCAATCGTGGAATCTGGCACTGGCCCTGGCCCTTAAAACCATAAGATCAAAATGTGAATTCTCATCTGTTGCCCCTACTCATTTCCCACCGAAATAGTGGGTAGAAGCTTATAAAACATCAAGCAAATTCATCATGTCCGTAATTCTCATGACCACTCTGTTTTACAAAGCATTGATATTACAAAATTTGATGCTGATCACTCTTAGGGCTTAATGGGTGAGAGAGTTTTTAGATGAAGTTATACAACTTACAAATCGCCTTTTCTGGATTTTGAAATGAATGTATCATTTACCTCTCTAAGTTTCTGTGATGGACATGAGTTTAAAAAAAGGTGAATTCTTACGTACGTAGGACGATCACATTCCACATCCTTGTTTATCCCTTTTAATGTTGGAATCTTAACTTTATGAACCAACACGTGAATAGATTCCAGTGTTAAAATGTGGCGGGGTTGAAAGGACGTAAATGGTAAAAAGAGACAATCTTATAGACAGCACTTTCGACTGTGACTGTGAACGACAAACTTCGCACAACCAAGAAAGACGTTTTCTCTCACTTTAGAAGCCCTACCGCGTACAAACAGTTTGGTGACGTGAGAGAAGTGAAGGGAGGGAAAGATTTCGGAAACTATCCACCTACCCTCCCCTAAGCCAACATAACCACTTACTTCGCTCTTACGGCAAAATGGTGGTTTAGGGGAGGGGTAGGTGGGCAGTTTCCTGAAATGTATAATGATCAAAGATTTCAAAGACTATACTTTCACTAATTTATGCCAATCGCGGTTAGTGAACTTTATGGTATGTATTATTCCTTGCGAAGCGAGGCGCGGATTGCCGAGCAAAGTGAGTTTATAGGGCGCGATCCATTCAACCAAAATTTCCGGAAATTTCGGTCCAAAACTCAATGGATCGGTTCGGTCCAACCGGAAAAGTTTCGAAAAAACGGGTCCACCTTTTGAGGTGGTCCTCTTTTCCCGGTCGGACCGGTCTGAATTTTGGTTGAATGGATCGCGCCCATAGTCTCGTCGGGCGAGAAGCGCGCGCGCAGTGTGTGAGCCGCGCGTGGTCCTAGCGAGCTGCAAACTCGCAGCTCTCATCTTTACTTGTAAATATGCTTATTTTAATTTTTATTATTACTGCTTTTATTTTTTATTTTTTTCCCTCCGTATTGCCAGGGATAAGAACTTGTGATACTAAAAGAGAGTCATTTTATCTTTCGTGTTCCACAGGTTTATTTTTTTATCCGTTGTTTTTTTCTCTCAGAACCAAGCGCGTCACCTCACAACATAACCTCTCAGAAGATGAGCGAGACAAGTTACAGAATAACTTGGAATCCCCTTCCCAGAAACACAAGTAATGGTATAGTGATCGCTTACGAAGTGAATCAGACGAAGCTTTCTACTTCACGCACTGCAAGATCCGTGTCCACTCCCTCAGTTCTACAAAACACATCCGACACTTTTATCGTTTTAACTGATCTTTTATCGTGCTCTGTTTACAAAGTTGAAGTACGTGCCTACACTTCTGCTGGACCAGGAGTCTTTGGCAGCATTGCCCATAACATCGTGACCTCAGGTATTTGAATATAGTCGGGGACAGAGCTTGGTGTTCGCATTTTGTGAGGGTGTATATAGAAGTATTAGTTAGAGGAACTGTACATTATAGAGAGATGTCCATGTTATAGGTATAGATTGTATGAAGTTTTCCATCTTTGGGACAAGGAGTACTTTCCATAATAGAAAGGTGTCCACGTTATGGCGATGTCCTTGAGGGGATTCTTGACTGTACAGTCAAAAGTTCTGAATACAACACCGAAACCATAGGTGTATTACCGAGGTGTTGGTAATGTAGAGGAAGAGATTGTTATATGTAGATTTAGCCAAGGCCAAAAGCGAAGCTCTCGTGGGAACTTTCAAGAAGTCATTCTGAAGTAAAGTTTTCTGAGCCTGCACTCATTTTAAAACCATAACTGGTCAACGGAGAACTTTAATAAACACTTCGCCTCAGTGAGTGGTACATTTGAGCCCAGGATACAGTCATGTGACACTCGTCAGCGGACACCTATTTTGACAGCTGTCAATTGATCATAACATGGATGTCCAATATCAAGTTTAAATACAATTTGTCTGTGTCTTGGACTTTTAAGCTAGTAAGACATTTCACATCCATTAACGTGAAGAAGGCGGACGTAAAATTTCTTGGATGCATAGATAACCAAATGTTCTTACCCATGGAGCTCCGCCATGTAGACCCCCTCCTCGCCCCCCGCTTTCTTCCTTCCTTTCCGTGAAAGTTTTTATTAAATAGCTATAGTAAGGATTACGTCTGGCATGACCCCAAAGGAATGGGAGTCGCTTGTACAGTATAGAATTACATGTACATGCAGTAAGATATAGAGGGGAAACTTTATTGGTGCCTTCATCCCTTAACTGCATTTGTTGCCGTCGTTTTTAACAACTACTCGGTATTACCGATTTTTGTAGCTCCCGGTGCACCAACTAATTTGCGTACGGAAAACCCTGGTCAACGAAGCATAACCTTGTGGTGGGATAAACCTGGTCTTCATGGTGAAGACGTGATACGTTACAAGGTAACCTTCGAATTGCTTTGTTATATTTTATTAGCACCACCAGTCTATTAGTGACTGAGTTACTTTTCTAGACCTTTGTTGCAGTCAGTTACAAATTCAAAGCAATGACTAGAATCGAAAGCGAATGCTGAGTAAACTAACTGATGTCACATGACGTCATCAGCCGTATCCTTTACTCGTTTCCAGTATCTGGGACCGTTCTGAAGGGAAAAAAATCATGTATTATAACGTTATTATATACATACTGAGAAATACTCACCAAAAAGCTATGTCGTAAATTTTCATACGCAAATGAGTTCCAGCCATCAAAGGAGCGAACGATGTTTTTCACACGTGAAAAAAAAGATACGTCCAATCAGAATCGCGAACGATGTTAATTTTACTATGATACGTCTAATCAGAAGTCGCAGGTGTGTGAGTTTCGGGACAAAATTCCCGCCTTTTATAGGCGCTTGCAGCTTGCAGCGCCCTCGCTTTGCGAGTTCTTCGCAGACATTCAACGAGAAACGTTTTTCTCCAAGAGCTTTTCTCTTCAAAAAAGTGAAAAACATATCGGAAATTGGAGTGGAATAGTTTCGTGTATTTCTCAGTCGATGAAGAGAATTGTTGAGAGCCAGCTAAACAACGGTGGAAGGGGAAGAACAGAACGAGAAGTAAGCTTAAGTTGTGCTTTTTATCGGAGCTACTTTGTCTTCTATTTGATCCTTACTTACAAGCTTCAGCTTATTCAAATCGGCCATTTGAATTAAATTAATTCATTTTCCATTGCGCATTCAGAGCAAAATGTTAACATTACTTGTAATTCTTTTATTACCTCATATCCTTACCCTCATTAATATAACTTGTCGCACGGTATTTACGCACGAGTTGTTTTTGTATCAGAAATCGCACGTCAACAACTCGTGCGTAATTATACCGTACGCCCGCACTTTCCATGAAGTATTCTATATTTTCTGGATGGCCAAAATTCACGAAATGTTTTGGGAGACATTTTTAAAGCGGACAATTGTTAATTAAACTTATGTATGGACCAAAATCAGGTTGAAAAAATTTCGTGTCATTTACACTTTCAATTTTTTTTTCAAACATGTCACACTGAACATTGAAGGATATCAGTTTGAGTGTCGTTCCTAGTTCATCGCAAGTTACCGTCGGTTTATCTAGGTTTATTTACCTCAACGAAAAAGGAGACAGCCTTTTGGATTAATACGTGTAATAATATTATTAGTTGAGAATAATAATCCAAATTCTTGGTTTTTTCGTACGTTGCCCCTAATTCGTGTTTCTTAATTAGCTAAGGAATGGATACACCCGTATTTTTCCATTGATTGTGTCTTTGCAAGTTAAGAGACACAATTGAGTATTCGCTTGAAATGTTGTTGTGTGGGTTTACTGTAAGAACAAATAAACAACATTTTCTCCGTCCTTTGTCATCAGTTCTTGAATGTACTTGGGTAACCATACTAACAGTGATTTATTTATTTATTTTAAACAATATATTAACAGTGATTTATGAATGGTGCAGATAATCTATCAAGGTACAAAGGATTATTATCCAGAATTCAAAGCGCATACTGGAAATCAAGAAACAGAGTCTGCTGAGTTAACAATGACAATCACCGATCTTTACCCTGGGACAAAGTATACTTTTGTTGTGATAGCTGAAACCCACTGTGGCTATGGACGTAATAGCTCTGTGGTGCAGGAAAGAACGGAAGTAGATGGTAAGTTATTTACTGTGTATCGTGTGTTCATTTTTGATATGTTCTAAAATGGTTTACAGGGGCGGGTACAAGATTTTTCTTGGGAGGGTGCCCCACTAAGGAATCATGATTGCGTAACTGACTGGTGACGTAAACAAAATTTTAAAAGCGAATACAAAGAAGAAGGCTTTTGTCTATGTAATAACATAATGTGAACTGCTGAGAATACTTATCAAACATATCTGCATACTTTGCAGAAAGCCACAGGTCATTTGGGGGGGGGGGTGCGCGCCCCCTGCACCCTCCTCCTAGATCCGCCCCTGGTTTAGGGGCTATAAAAACCCCTTGGCGGTGACGCTTACAAAAACAGACAAATGAAGGACTAGAAAAGAAGAAACACATATTAGGTGACGTAACCAAAGTGTCTTGTTTTTTGAGGTGGTGGTCGGGGATGGGGAAACAGAACAAACGTGGTCAATCTGTTCAGCAGTTCTCGCCAAAGTCGCCAAAGTGCTTTAGGAATCTTTGGATGCGTTTCGTTTCGTTTAAACAAACCATTATCCAGTTGAAAAGTTTATCTTTACTCGTTCAACAATTAAATTTGACATTGGGGGAGAAGGAACCGCTCCTGAGTGTAGCTGGTGAGCTGAAGGGACTAAAAGAAGCAGAAAACGTAAATCAACTGAAAGTACAGCCCATTTATTATTCTCTGAATGAAACGAATACCACGAACAATGTGCTTTTCCAATCCGAATTTCCAGTTTCCTCATGTAAATTGTAAATACCGCTGATTAATTTGTATGTGTAATCAAATGGTGACGAGTGAAATTAGGGAATAATTTCACGCGCGTTTTGTCTTAATCCTTATAATTTCCCGAGCCTTCAGGCGAGGGAAATTATTAGGATTTGGACAAAACGCAAGTGAAATTATTCCCTAATTTCATGAGTATACCATTTGATTACCTATTAATATCATGGGTGACGAATTACCTTAGCAATCGAGAATTTTTGACTTGTTTATCCTCAGTTATCCTGGATCGTATCGATCGATCATGAACTCCACTCTCTCAAACGTTTAGAGCTGAAATTTGGCTTAAGTTTTCAGAATTTTCCGACAAAATACCTCTAAGAATCCTTCTTGATAAGCTCTTTCGTGTGTTCAGGTTTTCTAAAGCGTCTTTTTATGCCCTGACATCGTCATTCATGACATTTTAAAACTTCGTCGCCATCTTGAAACGGAGACGTACGGCAGGTTGCCATGGCAATTTAGTAATTTCACATGTGAAATTACAAATTAACGCTGAAATTTCGCTTCAAAATTAAGGAGTAATTTGTCACCTATGATATTAGTCTTGTTTTCTAATATTCTTTTGTTTGACCTATAGCTCCTGTGGCGCCTGAACCCCCCAACATCCCACCAGAAATCAAAGTAAAAGGGACATCAGCGAATGTCACGGTGCGGTCTGCAAACCAAACCAATGGTCCAATAAGGTATCACTTGTAATACGCAAATGCAATACACACTGCAACATATACTACTTACAAGCGCTGTGATTGGTCGTCATCTATGATCTCCCGGAGTGATGACACTGATGACCTTATAGGAGATTTTTCCTTTGTTTGTCTTTACTTGTCAATGCATGGTTTATTGGACAAATGTGACAGTTCATTGATAATTTACATGCATTTCGAAACTTGGAAACTGACGTCTCAATCCAAAAATGTTATCACCAGCTTTGCAACGTGTGATGTTACAAACCATTGGTCTCATCCACTAGTGGAGGGCCAATTCATGGATATTTATAAAATAATTACTATCACCTGTAGAAGCTATTCCTAGCTTGAGGTTTATGCTGACTTGAAAAAAGGAGCGGAATTTTTTAAGACACTTTTTTTACGACACGTTTCTATGGGTCCCCGACTTACCAACTGTCTAAATACTTAACTAATGTGCTGAAACCTTGGACTGACAACCTGGACATAAACTATAGTCTACTGGGAACTTTATTGGCGCCTTTAAGAGAATACAGATACCTGACGACCACAAACTAGTGACTTTTGATGTGAAATAACTGTTCACCACTGTTCGACTTCAACTGGCTCTGGACTGTACTGAGAACGCAGTTGAGAACTCTACTGATGAACTATACCACTACCTACAGTCTACATTATGCACCTACTTAACCTCTGTCTAACTTCGACGTTCTTCCAGTACAACGGCAAACACTACAAACAACTATACGGTCTATCTATGGGCTCTCCAGTTTCTGTTGTTCTAACAGTAATTATGCAAAACATCGAGGAACAAGCCCTAGCAACTAGTACGCGAACTAGAGCTCTTTTGTTACGCTATTGTTGTTGACAACACTCTCACCTCTGTACACAAAGACGAAATCGACGATTTTCACGAACACCTTAACAGATGGTCTTGTTCGTTAAGTTTACTTGTTTCTTACAGCTATTACCAAGTTTTGGTGCATAAAGTGAATGATTGGGATGACAAGGTCTCTGACTGGAAGACACTTGAAACAGATGTATATATTGCTGCTCAAATTCCCGCTGATTTTGTGGGTGCATCCATGTTTTTTGTTGTGGGAGATGGTAAAACTTATAATGGTTACAAGAACAAGCAACTGTCAAATGGTCAGAAGTACAAGATATATGCCAGAGGATTGGGTCGCCGCACAACAAAGGTAAACTGACTCACAACAGTGGTTGACATTAGTCTTTGTGATAACAGGCTTTTCTTAAGGCCTCATCTGGAACTAAAATTTGGTTAACCTTCTCAATTTCATTAGAACCTAAATGCAAAACTCAAGAAAGTGGTCAAAATATCCTTCGCCACTCGCTCATTTCCCATAATACTAGCCTGGGACCAGGCTCCACTGTGGGGAAAAGAAGGGCATTAATTTTAACCCTTTAGGTCGCAAGAGTGACCAACATCAATTTTCTCCTCACAACATCAGCAGATCATCAAGAGAAAAGGTTATGAGAATTACTAAATTGATTACCAAAGGGAGAACGCTTTGATCTTAAACCAAATTCTCTCAACTATTCTTAAAAGAAATGTATGGAGATCAGTCTGGAGAATTTGTATTTGGATCTTGGGGCTTAAAGGGTTAAAGAAAAAACAGCGAACAAAGCCAGCCGACCGCTGGTTTTTATAATACAGTGTTTGCTAACCAAAACTGTTTTTAATTTCTCCTGTGAATTACAGTCCAAGAGAAATTGAAGACAGTGTTTGTGCAAAATTTTGGTTGGCAACCGAGTAAGGTGAATTATGGAAAAAGCGAAAGTGGCGAATTTTTTAACTCTACAAAACAAATACTTCTACTACGCAAAATTGTATCTTTTTATTTTTGTTACCTATATGCCATTCAGTTAGATTGCAAGTTTGTAAACTGAAACAGTTCAAAGGAGTTTTCCCTGTTAACTCTTCATGTAAGACGTACATAATATCATATTTTTTCGTTGTTAAAAAAAGACGAACGCCTTAGTTTGTGTTGTGCGCGTTTTGTCTTAATTTTCTTCTCTTGATGGGTTCTTTTCCCATTTTTAGAAACGTTCTGTGGATCAAAACTATCTGATTGGTGATGCAAGTCTGATTGCACAAGTTGAAATAGAGGAAGGTAGAACCTTTTTCGTATTGCCGTTTTTGCTATAATTTCTAAAGGGCTAAAGTTTTCATTGCAAAATTATAGAATGTTATCTGTAACATTTGTTTCCTTTCTGATTTATCTTAAGTTGTTGTCACACAATCTCAGTCGCCAACTGAGCCTGTTAAAGGATCACTATCTGCTGGTGCTGTGGTTGGTCCAGTGATTGCTGTTTTACTGCTTGTTGCTGTAATTGCTGCTGTAATATTTTGGAGAAGGTAAAGTTTCATATTTTTTGTTTGACGTTTACCGGGCGGTAAATTCAGTCATTTAGAAACTGGAGGACATTTGGGGGTTGCACATGGGACTGTTTTGGGGCACAAATTATGACCCAGTTTCCTGGAGAACCTCTTAATAGAGACTTTACGCTTCCCGTATACGGCAAACGGCAAACGTCAGATTCAAGTTAAGCATTTCTCAAAATAGGAAACAGGCCAGGGCTCGAAATTAATTTTTTGGCTAACTAACCCTTCAGGTTAGTGGGCATAAATTTTACTAACCAAACTATAAAGTTTATTATCCCGGCAAGAATCTGTTCTTGAAATAACAATATTTTGACTGTTAAAAGTAGCGCTAAAAATGGGGCAAGCTAATGTACGGATGGATTGGTTCAAATTACATGATGATCTACAAAACGAAATAATATAGAAGATTTAATGCTCATTTACAATTTCCTTTCAATTACGTTACTCAAGGCCGGGAAATTCAGCATAAACAGTGCAAAGCGTTGTTTGTTCTTTAGACTCATCAAACTGCAGCCAGGTGAATGCCTTTTTTCGATTCTCGGTGGAAAGTTCTTTCTTTCATCATACGCCCTCCGCGTGTGCAGGGAACCTGCTATAGCTGTGTCTTCCCATCCAACAAAAGCCTGGTTACCTTGAGTTCCCTGAAATGAGCGTTTTCATGTTGTTCGATTATGCTGTAAGCATATCTTTTAGAACAATACATTGATCGAGATAGAACACAATGTTATACAAACAAGAAACAGGTGTACAATTTTCAATGACAGAAATTTTTACTAACCGTGTCGGGATAGTAAGGCTCATTTTTAGTAACCAAACGTAAGAATCTACTGACCATTGGTTAACGGGTTACCGTTAATTTCGAGCCCTGCAGGCTGATAAAAAAAGCTCAAAACAATTCTTATTGATAAAAAATTGCGTGAAACTACTAAATTACGTGTAGAAATAATGAACCGTAAACGACAAGTCAAGAGGAAACTTGATCACGTGGTACAAATTCGCGTTTGCCTTTTGACGTAAAGGTGATGCTTAACCTCTCCAATAACCAAGATAAACCAGAAAGCAATCCCACAGTGCAGTTCGAAAGAACTCAGATCCAGGCTCACGCACAGCCTCAAATGGCCATTTCTTATTTCTGTCGGATTCATTTCGCAAGTCATCGCTGCATTTTAGTGTTTGCCGTTAACGCAGCGCTAAGCCTTTTTTATTGGGCTGCCTGTGGCCCAATCAAAAAATGAGTCTCGTCTATGTCGAAAAAAGAAAAGACAAAATGGCGGACAAATCTGCAAGAAGGCGTTGCTTGTCTTATTCTCTTTGCAGTGGGGCCGACATCTTGTTTTTGGGAGGTGTGGGAGGTCCCTGCTTTTGTACCTGGAATTTTACATTCAATGGAAGCCAAAAACAGTGTTCTTTATAGTTTATACTCGGTATAGGAGGAGCTATAAACTCAGCGTAGAAAGTATTAGACCACTACAGCCCAATACACGCTTAGTATACGCCTTTTGTTTTCTGATTCTTTTGTGCGTATTGTTTTTAATAGGCGCCGCCGATTAAGGGACCAGGACTCAAAGAGTGAAACACATGCGATGACCGCAGTGAATGGTGCTTTTGATACAGTTGTTGATGCTGAAACATTGGAAGAGAGTCCCCCAGCAGCTGAGGAGTTAGGTTAGTCTAGCATCACAACAGGCGCTGAACATTATTGCTTGCGAGTCAAAAGCTTTGTCCACACTATACTGGATAACGTTTCTTGTTGACAAGAAAAGCTATTCTGTGTAATATCAACAGCACCGGTATAGAGCTGGAAGAAGTCGTTCACACACATCGAACATCATGCCAGGGCGGTTGGCCGGGAGGGTTTGGTGAAGTAAATCCCAGTCCTCACTTCTGAATATTTACTTCCGTTTTAGTGGATCCCAGTCCTTTCTCTTACTTGTTCACTTCCGCTAGCCTACGGTCCGTATACCCGTTCATACCTACAACAAAGTGTGGCATTTTATCTATAGACTCAACATTTGAGACCTGTACAGCATAATAAATAGTATATACAGAAAAGTACTGCTCCGTAGCTTTCCTTTGAAGGACACGCTTGAGGATTACATATACAGCCTAAAAGTTGAATCCACTTTGTATAGCATAATGGCGATACTTACGCTGATGACACCTATGGACATTTTCGTGCCAACCAGAAACGCATTGTTTCTTTGAAACAAGAGATTCTATCGTTTTTCTCGTTACGAATTTGAATAACAAAAACAATGTTGCTATACAGTGATGTCTCCAAAAAATCACCTTCTACAGCGTTATGAACTGAAGAAAGTATTGTCCAGTACTCCATCCATACTTGAACAATCAACTTGTTCTTATTAACAAATCTTTGTGTCGCAACATTTCACTTGTCTCTTTTAATTTTTAGTTGAAGGGCCCCTAGCTACGAGCGATCCAATATATGGTAACGCTGTGCCAGACGAGATTGACGAAAAGCCCAAGCCAGTTCCCATAAGCCGATTCTCCGAATATGTGACCAGTTTAAAAAGAGATAAAAACGCTGGATTTACAAAACAGTACAAGGTACGGCCACTTAACAGGCACAAACCAGTCTCCATATACTACCAACACTATATTGAAGCATTTTTTTTCTCTTTTAACTATAGATGCTCAGTCCAGGTCAACAATTCTCTTGGGACGTTGCCAAAGTACCCGACAACAAGAACAAAAATCGATATGGAAACATTATTGCCTGCAAGTAGAAGTCTTAATCTTTTTTTTTAGTCGATAGAACTTGTCATATGCATTTTGCATGATTTTTTCTCTTATTTGGTCTGTTTTGTTGTTTTGTTTTTGTCTTTAGATGACCATTCCCGTGTACCGTTGCCATTAATTGATGATGTTAAGCACTCTGACTACATCAACGCTAATTACCTGCATGTATGTATTTATTTTGTATCGTAGCAATTATCAGATGGGTTTAGTGACACGCTGTTTTTCATGGAGATCGTTGCACCGTGCACCTATCCCGTAGTCATGGTGATCGTTGGGGCGTCCCGGACATAGCAACCTTTTTTCTCCTTTGATTTTATTTTCAGCTTCTCTTAGGGCTTTGCAAAACCTCAACCCTGCCCACTCAGAGACATTATTCTCCCAACGCTTCTTTTGTTGGCCCCTTCTTCTCCCTCCTTGCACTGTTTCTTGTCAAATTGTCTTGGCAAGCCCTGCTGATCTTGATACATGCCCAAACCACTTTAACTTGCGTTTCTTTACCGTGATTAAGATATCGTCGTAGGGCCCAATGGGTTGCCTAATTCTGTCTCTGACTGCGTCGTTAGTGATGTGGTCTCTGTATAAGCTGCCAAGCAGATTCCTAAAGCATCTCATCTCAGTGGCCTGCAATTTGTTAGAGATCGCTACGGTAGTGTTATTGATGAGCGACGGTGTAGATTTGTCACCATACCGGATAGCTTATCATGTCGACTTCGAAAATACCCCGGCCTGGTTTGAACAGAGACGGCCCAGAACTGGAACAAGTCGTTCACACACATCCAACATCCTGTCGGAGCGGTTGGCCGAGAGGGTTTGGTACCCTAAATCCCAGTCCTCACTCCTGAATATTTACTTCCTCATTAGCGGATTCTCGTCCTCGCTCCTACTCATTTACCCTCTCCGTGGTCTATCACAAACAGTGGAACCAAAACCTTTTAGATATGTGACGATCCAGTTTCAAGATCGACGCGGCGTAGCCTCGCTCCTTTACAGAAACCAGGCATGCCGAAACCGCCGTTCTTATATGTGAACCAACGCCCTATCCGATGTGCTTTTCGTACCGGCGCGTGAGCTTTGGAGTAGCAGAATGCACTTGTTTTATTCCCCCGGAGCAAATTATGAAGTCGAATTTGGTTTATTCATGCTATTTCTCAGACGAATGTTGTCAGTCTTTCTTGTCTCCAGTTGCTCGCAATCCCCATATACTTTGCTCGCTTTCCGCGCTCATTCCCAGATCACCGTCCCTGCACTCGCTTTTACAAACCAGGGAAGCCTATCGAGGGAGAAGGACCCAGGCGGGGGGCGGGGGGTGCTTCCTAATAATAGGCTAATGGAGATGTGCGGCTGGATGGGGTCACATTTTCCCGACTGGGTTGACTATAATGGGGTTGTAATTTTCAATAGAGTTACCAGAATGAGGTCGCTCATTTTCGGAGGTTTGAGAGTCAGAAAATTCAGGTTGGTAGGGATTTAAATGGGAAGACTTTTACTGCATTTATAGTTAAACAAATGTGTCAATTCCTTTCAGGAAGATCTTGTCAAAAGGCTTTCAGGGTGCAAAGAAAGTCATTTTTACAATTTGCCTTTCGGGCAAGCTGAAGATAACATTTACTAGCACAAACATCATTTCAACTAGCCCCAAAAACGTTTTAATGAGCAGATTGATTTCACAGTTGTTCTGTAATTTGAATTCCTCAAAAAAAACTTCACTTGCCCTTCGGGCAAGTTACTAACAGAATTCACTAGCCCGATAGCAATATCCAGTAGATGCATAAACAGACAGTGACTAAGTTGGGATCGCGAAAATTACATTCGCCCAAAAGTAACTAAGGTGGTGTCTATAATTGGCCAAAAAATAGACTTTAAAAGGACAGGGGTGCAGAGAGGCCAGCGGCACATACTCAGCAAACGTTAACCCAAGAACCCCCCCCCCCCCCTCGTGGAAGACCCTGGATTGCAAAGAAATGGGTCATTCTCTGTATAATATTACATCAAGCGCATCGCGTACTCTGATTTTCTGCCAGGGTTAGGCTCCAAAAACAGCTCCAGTTTTATTCCCGCGGTCTTGTTTTTTCAGGCTTCCTAAGTAAGAGTATCGAAGACGAACTCTCTGTCTCCTAGCTAGAGAGAGACACTATTTGACCATCTGATCATTTTCTAATTGCCTTATATTACAGGGTTATGATGGAACCCCGAAGTCTTACATCGCTTGCCAAGGTAAGTTTTTTGTCTCTAAAGAAACTATTCATGGTAAGCCCAACTTTATCTCTATCTCGGCCTGAAGTGTTACCGAGACAAGCTAACAAGTTTTGTTCTGTAGTTTTTATTCTGAAAGTGACTGCGGACCAGTATACAAAGTGAAGTGAATACAATAAAGAAATCGGAGGCGAAGATGTTTTATCCACCCACCAAGTGCCAGAAATTTACAATTTCTGCCTTTGCTTTTGAAAGTGGTGCGAAAACAATGATAGAGTGTTGTATTCCAATGCAAAGCGTTTTGAAAGTTACGATCCACACCTAATGAAATGTCCCTCATTCTAGGCCCAGTTCCAGGGACTTACCAAGACTTCTGGAGGATGATTTGGCAGGAAAATGTGTCAACTGTTGTCATGTTGACAAGGCTTATTGAGCATGGTCGGGTAAGACTAAGTTTGTTTTAACGTCGTTCTGAAAGCTACCTAGTATGAAAAGTAGCTTTGTGTTAAATGGCCTTTGTCCTGAAATGAGAGCAATTCTTGGATAGAAATGTATTTGAACATCGGTAGCAGAGGGTAAGCGAATATTTTCGCGAGCTCCTTTTGCAGAAAGTTTGTCACTCTGCGTTTGCCATTATGGTTTATCCTCTCAGCCAAAAACGCATCCCAAATAAGGTATGTGACAGCCATTGATGGTTGCTACTTCATAACGTTGACGTAACGTGCCATCAGTATTCGTGTTTGCCTGATAAACGCGGAAAGTACCAAGGGCCATCCTCAGAATTTCCGGCCGAATTTTTCGGACAGTGCAAATCTCCCAGAAATTCCTGACACTTCCTTTTCCATGTGATTTATTCATCCATCCTGAAATCGCATCATTATTGAGATATTAAGTAAATTTGAATGTTTTTCTTTTGTTATTGTTTTACTCTACGTGCTCCAGACGAAATGTCACCAGTATTGGCCAGATAAATCCGAGACCTACCACAAAATAACTGTTTCCAATCACAAAACAGAGAAGTTTGCTGACTACGCCATTCGTACATTTGTTCTGTCAAAGGTATGTGCCTTCAGTAGTAGTAGTCAACAGCCAAAGTGCACAAAAATTCCAAATTTATTTTGATTGATTGTTTTGTTTTTGTCACTTTACAGGTTACATATACTGAAAAATATAGAAAAGAATAGTGGCGGGGAAACCTGAACTGGAAGCCTGGGGCCTAAATTGGGTCCAGGCTCCCCTTAGATTAGTTTAAGTAGACATGAATAGGAAGCTTAAGCAACAACGTCGACGCCAGTGAAAACGTCCCTAAGAAATGAATTTGCGTCCTGTCAAACTCTGTCGCGTCTGGTTGAACCCGCTCACTTTGTAAAATGTAGGCGATTTTTCCTGGAGTTGAATTCTTAAGGACTTTATCCATGTTCAAAAAGAGAAAGGAAAATTTATCATCGTGTGTTCAGGTCCTCAATGAAACGTGGTGTTAGGAGATTTTACGTCGTAGCCGTGTAGTGGACATCAAAGAAATGTACTTAAAAGCGGGATGCACGTGCAGAGCTGTTAGAGACCTTTAGATTGTAGGACGGGTACGACTACGAGTACGAGATTTTCTCAATACTAAGTAGTGTACGCGTGTGAGCCAGCGTCATTTTGGCGGGAAAAAGTTGTAGCCGTCGTCATTCTGCTACGAGTTTTCGCGCGAATGTCGTGGTGACGAAAACAAGACATCAAATGTTAGAAGTGTTATCATTTTGCGATCGGGAGAGTGCAACCTCCTTCACTAAAGATAACAATGCTAACTTTTCTAGTGAAAAATGGTAAAATGAAGCTTTCCGGGGAGTCTATACTTTGAAAATACGCGAAAAACTTTCAAGTCAAATCTCGTACTCGTAGTCGTCCTCTTCTCCGAATCTAAAGGTCTCTGTTGTTGTGCTCGTAAAACCAATTGTTTTCAGTTTTACGTCGTCGTCGTCCTCGCGATTGCATAAGCTCCCTACTAACACAGGAAAGACTAAGCGATTTTACGAAATAAACAACAGTATAAACTTGGATACGGGGAAAACGAAGAATAATACAACATAATTACGTACAAACGTTACTTACAAGAATAGGATGACATCTTTTACTTTTACATTTTTGAAAGTTCTTGAGAAATAAATAGCATCATGCAATGTTCAAGCGAAGAGGTTTCATTTGGTAACACTTTGTGATTTCGTCCGCAGATTTAAAATATATGCAAAAGGCAAATCACCTCACCATATGTCTGCCCATGGGTGAAAGGGTTTCTAATATTTAATCATGCAAAGAGGGACAGGTTTTTACTGAATTGAGGATAGTGAATTCGTTTCTGAAATCTTTTCCAGCGGAAACACCATTAAGTGGCTGTGTCACGGCAGTCCAGTTCATTTTGTTTAATTTTGCCAGTTACTTGCCCTCAGTCGCTATGGAACTTAAGTGAGCAAAGAAATTACATGTAAATGACAAAATCAGAGATTCGAAACAAACAAATGTCTCCTGAGCATTATTTTTGAAGTTGCAAACAGCATAGATCAACTTTGAAAAACTGTTAGGCTGAACAGTTTTCGAAAACCCTAATTTCAACCCGTTTCAATCTTTTGCCCATCCGTGGCATCTGTTGTATCTGTTGTATCTGTTGTGTTAATGTAACCTTCCTTAATGTTTTAAGCGGTTATTTTTACGTTTCTCTTAATTTAACGGGCATTTTGTAATTACCTAATTAGGCTGAATTTCATGACTCAGCTCCTTTAAGTGGCCACGTCAATCAATCTATCAATCAATCAATTTATTAACGTCAATACGTGGGATAGAGTTGCCCCGATCATCCGGGCCAGAGACTCGTGTATAAAACGCATGTCTCGAAGATACTGCTGCTTTAGGTTCAATTCTGTGCTGAAGTCTTTACTTAGTGCCCTTACCTATACACAAAATGCTCCGGTAGAATTATAAAGAAAAAAAAAGGTATCATTAGAGAGCACTGACCATAATAAGTTTCAATCAATTACCATCCTTGCCATCTGTGGCAACAGACGACAACAACAGTTTCAATGCCTAAATACAGTCTTAAATATCAAAACTGGACAATTATTTTGTGGAATTTAACTGATGCAAAGACACGCTTTAGCTTTAAAAAAAGATAGTAAATAGTGTGGCATAGCTTCTTTAAGTGTAATGCTAACCAGGAAATGCGGTACTCTCAGTCGTTTCCATCGCAAGGC
Organism: Porites lobata; assembly: GCA_942486035.1. NCBI lineage: Eukaryota > Metazoa > Cnidaria > Anthozoa > Scleractinia > Poritidae > Porites > Porites lobata. The sequence goes on from CALNXK010000004.1 coordinate 6,730,023, forward strand.
TTTCATCTTTTAACAGAAGAGTTAAGGGACTTCATCAAACACTTGTCTTATTTTTACACAGAGTGGATCCAAGGAAACACGCCGAGTTCAGCAATTTCATTTCCTTGTGTGGCCTGACAAAGGCGTTCCTCGACATGCCACCGCTGTTCTTGGTTTGAGGACAAAGGTTCGAGCCAAGCACAAGGATTGTAAATCTCCTCTGGTTGTCCACTGCAGGTAAACAGCTAAGTCGTGCTTCCAATTACTTTCTCCGCGGTATTTCTAGATCTCTTGCGGTGCAGTAATCGTTCCGAGAAAAAACAGTCACATTCAAGTTTGTTTCCCACGATGTTCGCTGAATGAAGTACTGTAAATCCTATATTAAGCCCCTTAGGGGGCTTATTTATTTGAAGCCCATTTGAGGAGGGGCTTAATAGAGACGAGGACTTATTTGAGAGGGGAGGCTTCTCCATAAGGAACTAGAATACAAAGTGGAACATTTCAAGTACAAGAAGGTTGGAGGTCATGCAGCCGAGGATCAGAATCAAATCCGAACTTCCAGTTGGTAAATAAACCATCCCGGATCAGCCCACACGAAGTTTTACATTCGTGATTGATTAATACAGTCTATCATTTATTAGTGAAGAATAATTAAGGGGTGAGGGGGCTTAATAGAGAGGGTGGGCTTATTAAGTTTCTTCCCCTAAAAAGGGTGGGCTTATTAGAGGGAGGGGGCTTGTTTGAGAGGGGGGGGGGCTAATAGAGGATTTACGGTATCTCTTTTACGGGGAAATTTCTTAGATGTTCTTCCGATTCGCCACTTAAGAAATGAGAAGGGGACTGGAGCCGAAGTTGTTTGGCAATAGACCTTTTTACCGATACGGCGGCCATATTGAATTAATTCGATTTAAGTAGTATTACAGGATGCCAAGGGGGCATGAGCACATTTCGTTTGTATTTTCGAACGCTTTTCGGGACATGTTTTCTTCAAGTTTTCTTCGAATAAGATTGTAATGGGAAAAAAGACCCTTGTGCCTGGTTTTGATGTAATAATGATCGCCTTTTTCCCGAGAAATATACAGTGAAAGACCATATTTCTAATAATAAACTAGAAAAAGGCGATCATTATTACAACAAAACACGGCACAAGGATCTTTTTTTCCCATTAGAATCTTATTCTAAGAACTAAAAATGTCTCGAAAAGCTTTCGAAAAGACAAACGAAATGTGCTCCTATAATACTCCTTAAATCGAATTAATTCAATATGGCCGCCGTATCGGTAAAAAGGTCTATTGTTTCTGGGATCTTTACTGATGACGCACCGGTCAGCTATTGGCTAGTTCTTTTCATTGTCCTTAGTAACAGTCCCACAAATCTTTGCAAACGTTAACTCGACCTAGCGGCACTCAAAAATCCCGGATGAACGTCGCGGTAGTTGTCATGGTCGCTTCCTTGAACTATTTTGATGTTTCAATGGTAATGTTCCCCTGTAAGCGATCACACAACGTTATGATTATTCCGCGCTTGTTGAGGTGGAAGGATTGACGCAGTTGGTTATAATTAGTGCGCGACCTTCTGTTCGGGAGGTCCCGAGTTCTTTTCCCAGCAGCGACCACAAATCCTTCTTTCAACTTGTTTCCTTTCCGCGTACCTTTAAGTAGCTTTAAATACCCGTAAAACGGAGCACTGATAGAGAGAGAGAGAGCGAGCAGGAGGGGGGAGGGGGGTAAAATGAGGGCACCGTCGGCAGAGCTACCGACGTAAAATAAGAACACTTTACCTATTTTTTTACCTTAAAGGATCCTTGTAACTACTGGAAATGCTTAATTAATTATTTTCTTGCAGTGCTGGTGTAGGACGGACTGGTGCATTCATTGTTATTGATGCTATGCTAGAGAGTGCAGAGCATAAGAAGGTTATAGATGTCTTTAACTATGTTCAGCTAATTCGCACCAATCGCATCTCTATGGTCCAAACAGAGGTAAGTTTAGTAAACTACTTACGCGCCATTAAAATTTCAAACTTCTCCAAAGTTAGCCTATTTGAGGACAATGGGTTGTTTTTACTCTTTTTGGAGTTACTTTAACTCTGAAAGTGGAGTAAAAAGTTTATGTGCAGGATAACTCCTTTTGGGGGGTTATTTTAACTCCTCAATATCTGGGGTGACTTTTACTCCTGAAAAAGAGTTCTTTAAACTCCTTTTTGGAGTTAAAATAACTCCCCAAAAAATAACTCCACTGCAAGGAATTAAATTAGCCCCACTAGAAGAGTTATTATAACTCCTTGAAAATTACTGTGTGGCTTAGTAACGAACACGAACCTTACTTGATAGTTTTTCTTATGATTTCTTGTAAATGCTAGGTTGCCTAATAACCTTACAAAGGTCTTATCATCTTTCTAACGGGAATAAATTCCAACAGGAACAATACGGTTTCATTTACATGGCTTTACTGGAATCCATAACTTGCGGTAACACAGAGATTCCTTCTTGCGACCTCCGCGTGGCTTTGAGGAAACTAGCATCGATCAACCCTAAAACAAAGACGTCCGGACTCGCTTCTGAATATCAGGTATATAACTGTACTTTACGATTTCTTTCAAGGGCTGAAAATGTAAAATCATCTTTGGCGGCGTAATGATACGAGACTATTATGAACATGTTTTATTTGATCGATAAGACTTGAAATGACTGCGCGTTCAAAAGATGGTGTCGGGAGTCGGAAGGCGGCAGGCAGATGGCCGGAAGGTGGCTATTTTTTTACCTTCTCAATTTCTGCCTAAGGAAATAAAGTCGCGTAACAAAGAACAAATTACTTGGCATGCAGAGTAGCATGGAAGAGAACGGGTTAAGAAAGCTTCAATGTAGAGTAGTATAGAATGGACTAGTTAAGACGGCTTTTATTTAGAATGGTATAGGAGGGAAGGGTCAGGACATTTTTACGGCCACTTATTAGGCGAAAGTTGACCTACTTCCTCGTGGACCAATGGCCGCGATATAATTTCACTATTTTTTTTTTTTTTATGACAGCGGTTAGACCTCATCACTGCAGATGACATTGTTGAGAAGGAAGATGATGTCGGTCGCAAGCCTGTGAATGCTTCCAAGAACAGATTCCCTGATGTGATACCTCGTAAGACCTACCCTCTTGCCCCAGTATCTGCAAACAAATTCTCCATACTGATCTTCATACACTCCCTTAAATGATTAGTGAGAAGAGTTTGCTCAAAGATCATAGCATTGTCCCTTAGGTGATCATTTTATTGACTCTTATAACCTGTTGATTTACCTCAGGTAAAACTATACTCAACGTAAATGCAACATGTGTTATGAGTTTGAACACCAGGTTGAGTATGTTCAGTTGAATATTCCTGGATGACATTTGATCAGATTTCTCCACTCAAACGGATCCATCACCATTCAACAATAGAGAGCTTTAGATTTGAGGGCGAGAACGAGATTTTCTCCATACTAAGTAGCGCACGCGCGTGAGCCAGCGTCATTTTGGCGGGGAAAACGTGCTAGCTGTTATCATTCACTACCAGTTTAAGCGAGAATGCCGTAGTGGCGGAAACAAGTTATCAAATGTAAAAAGTTTTACCATTTTGCTATCGGGAGAGGGCTTAACCTCCTTCAGTATAAATGACCGTACTAACTTTTTCAAGCTTTCCTGGGTGTCTTTTTTTGAGAACGCGCAAAAACTTTAAGTTAAGTCTCGTACTCCTACTCGTACTCGTTCTCAAATCTAAAGCTCTCTGATATTTGATGATGCTGTAACAACATATATGATCCCTTCAAATACTGTGCTTAGTGCTGTTTAAGTAACAGTTACATGTTGTTGGATGGCATTGGATCAGGCTAACCCTTTCACTGCCAGAGTGTTTGATGGAGTTTTGTAAGGTGACTCTACCTTTTGAGTCTGCGGATGAAATCCTATGATGTGACCATTCAAATGAAAGCTCTCTGCCTGTGCTTTCATATTATGCTATTTTAGAAAATGGAATTTGCAAATTTGGTCGAAATTTGCCCTCGGCCACATTTGGCAGTGATTTGGTTTAAAACAAGTTAAACGTTGAGGCCACCCTATTTGGACGGTCCCAGAAACACCCAGCATGCTGGACCACCTGTAGACTAGCTTTCATTGGGCCTTGAGAACTAATTGGGCTGAGTAGAGTTTGGTCACTTCATTTTTCATTGAATTCTTTTTTTTTTTTTACATTGCAGTTAATGACTCAAGAGTAGTGCTCAGGGGTGACGAAAAAAACGACTACATCAACGCGTCATTTGTCGACGTAAGTGTTTTTACAGAGATTTTCTTTCATCCTCGTTTTTGGGTAAAATTAAACCTTCTGACGGCCCGAAACAAGTCCCGTCTGGCAGTCCTGGACAAGTAGATTGTCTTGCTGGGGATGTAACTTTCAAAGCTTACTTGCCCAGGATACCGGTCGAGGCAAGCGATCCCCTGACTAAATCATTAACTAAGACAAACAAGAAGTGGCCCCTCCCGGCCTGGCAAGCAAAATGCAACAATTGAGGTTGTTGCTGGTTGCGAAAAGTTGTTGTAGTAAGTAGAGAGCAGTTCAACTTTTTGTAACAAAATCTGTACTTGTTGCATGTTTCACCAGCCCGAGGCAAATTTGTTTCGTTGCTAGTGATGTTTATCCCAATTCAATTCAATTCAGTTGATTTTCTCTCAATATTTTAACTAGTGCTAAGTTACAGCCCTTTAGATTGTTGCTTACAATACAAACGTTTCTATTGTTCGAGTATGATGTCCAAGTTTTCATTCGGTTTTCCACGTGGCCACCATAACAGCAGTTACGTTTCGTTAGAATATATATAGGCGATATCCCGTCTATTGAGTGATTTTACCCAATCAGTAGTCAGTATTCACCTAACTTTCAACAACCTGATTTGTTTAAGACAAGTTTGAAGTAATATATCAAGCATGAGACGCAGTCCGAGAGAAGAGAGTTGATTATTTTTGACAAACTTCGAGGTGTTTCATGTGGTGATGAAACACTGTGTCGAATGCTTGATATTACGTCTCAAACAAAATGATTTTAGAAGGAGAAATTAAGGATGCAAAACTGAGAAGTCTTCATCTGATTTCCAAACACTCATTGTACTTTAATTTCTTTTGTATTTTCTTTATGAATTATTAATGAGTTTGAGAACGTAGTTTATACAATGTGCAACATCGCTTTTCAATTCAGCAGTGTTGCAAAACAAGTTTCAAGTTATTGTTGCCTGTTTTGCCGTAGCTTGAAAGTAGCGTGTCTTATTTTTCCGTACTCATTTAGACATTCCGCGAGCGTAATTCATTTATAATGACACAAGCTCCTCTGAGTAACACGATCGAAGATTTCTGGAGGATGGTTTGGGACTACAATGTTGGAACGATTGTTATGCTGAACGAAAATGAAGAAAATGGACAGGTACTAATGAACTTTTAATTTGCTCGCTCATTTGCCTACCTCCACCACCAAAACGTACTTCTTAAATGAATTTCATTCCCTAAATGGTACACAATGCTAATGGTTTCATCAGAAGTCTGCGCCATCACGTAGTAGTCGTCGTCAACATCATCATAAGTAAGCTTAAGCGATGACGACGACAACGACGGCAGTGAAAACGTCGCCAAAAAATGAATTTACGTCCTTTTAAAGATAATCTCGTCAACTTGGACCCGCTCAATTTGTCAAATATAGGCGATTTCTCCTGGACTTGAACTCTTAAGGACTATCCAGCTTCAAAAAGGGAAAGGAAAATTCATCCCCGCATGTTCCTTGACCGGTCTGGTTTGCTACAGGATTATAGTTCTGACGTGTTAAAGCGCCCTATAATTCCGTCCCTCCTTATCATCTTCTTCATCGTTACTTCGTTGTTACCGTTGTTGTGACAATATTATCGTCTTACTGTAACTCCGTGACACGGTTACTTTTCCAGTACCGCCATTAGGTCAGTTTAATTTTTTTCTTGTAAGGTACTTATTGGGAGCTTCGTTCGGTCCCGTCCAAGGTTAAAATTTAATAATCTCCGTTTTTGCGATTACTTTGAGTTTGACTGATTCAATTTTTTAGTTTTTAGTTTATAGAAAGTAAATTTAGGTAGGGTTCACGTCTTTAACTTCCTTTGTAGGATGTTATTTTTTTATGATACCTTGAATAAAGTATGTATTGGATTGCATATAATTTTTGTCAGGTGTACCCCAAGTACTGGCCATCAGAAGGCTCCAAGAACTTTGGACAATTTGTCATTGAATCAACTTCAAATGAAGTATTTCAGGATTTTTCAGAAAGAGAATTAACAATTTTCAAGAGAAAGGTACATGTGCAAGTATTTGAAAATAAGCGAAACAAATCCATGATGTGATTTTCGTTTAACCACGAGGAACAGTCTTGTGCATTAAGGGGTAATAGTTGAATCAAAACTTTACGAATACATTCATTTAGAACAGTATTACTGATGTTTAAATTTTTAAGATGCAGTGTTGAAATTAAATCCATCAGGTCAGCGTTGTCAGAAGGGTGGGTGGAGGCAAAAACATTTATAAGATACCTAACACTAGACACGTAAACTTGTTTGACAGGCGGTCAAGGAAATATAAAGATGGGGCATCGGCCGCTTGCGAAAGTTGTGTGGAGCGTTTGGGGAGCGTGGAGAAATGGAGGGCTAGCGATTCTTTTCCCTCTTATTTTTTGCGTGCCCCTCTTTCAACTTCTTGCACGTCCTTATCCCTGACAATTCTTTTTCCTGGCGCTTTGCTCAGCCTAAAGCGCTCGTTGATTATTTTTCAGGATCCCAAAGTTGTCCGTCGTGTTCACCATTATCACGTGACAGGCTGGGCAGATAAAAATATCCCCTCCAATCCACAGTGTATATTGGACTTGATGGCCATGGTGGAGCAGTCACAGAGAAGCAGTGGCAATGAACCAGTCGTCGTGCAGTGCAGGTTGATAAGTTTCCTAATTTCATACTCGCATTCTGTTTTACTTACGTTTCGTTAAACTTATTCCAAAGTCCCTCCTCTGGCCAGTCATATTGGACTAAAATAGTCTGCTGTAAATCAATAGCTCTTTTCAGAGCCTTTCTTTCAAAGTGACGCCAAGTGCGAAGCCATTGATATGAAAAAGATTTTCTATTCGCATGCAAATAAAACTCATTTTCATAAGAATGGTACTTGGCCTTCTTTGAAAGTGGGAGTTTTTGGAACTCGGAAATGGCTTGTCAGGACTAGAGAGGCTATGTCACGAAGATATTGCCGTTTTAGGCCAATTCTGTGTTGAAGTCATTACCTAGTGCCATTAGCCTTACACAGAATGCCCCTGAAGAGTTATTAAGAACATATCAAACAAATTTCATCCGGAAGCATTAACCATAATAATTTTTGTAGCATTAAAACTTGAAAAACTTGGCCCAACCTGTCAAGGAGCTGTGTCACGAAATTCAGCCAAATTAGGTAATTACAAAATGCTCGTTAAATTAAGCGAAACACAAAAATAACCGCTTAAAACATTAAAATTTAAATAATACAACGGATACAACAGATGCCACGGATGGGCAAAACTGAAGAAGATCGAAACGGATTGAAATTAGGTTTTTTGAAAACTGTTCAGCCTAACAGTTTTTCAAAGTTGATCTCTGCTGTTTGCAACCTTCAAAAATAATGCTCAGGAGACACATTTGTTCGTCTTGAATCTCTGATTTTGTCATTTACATGTGGGCTAGGAATTAATAAAATTAAACAAAATGAACTGGACTCCCGTGACACAGTTCCTTTAATCCATCGTCCATCCTTGCCGTCCGCTGCAACAGATGACCGGAAGCAGTATCGAGATTCGATGCCTAAATACAGTCTTAAATAACAATACTGGACCTCTAGTTTTGGATTTCAATTTATGCGGAGACAAGTTTTAGCTTTGTAAAAAGGTAGCAAATAGCATAGCATAGACCATAGCCCTAGTAAGCAAAAAGAAATTCGAAAGGTATTCTCCATAATTATGTGGCCTTTTTGTGTCATGTTGTGTCCTTTTTGTGTATTGTGCTTTTAAAAGATGCATCAGTGTAAGTAAGTGAGCATGTAAAATCGTGATAAATAAGTTTAATTTTTGGCAATGGACTCAGAAATTTGAAAGGTATTCAGCTCCATAAATGTTTAGGGCGTTTTTATGTAATTAATAGGGAGCTTAAGCAGCAACGTTTTTGAGCGACGCACGTCAACCGGAAGTGAGGTATTTTCCCTCTTAACATGCCTTGATGATATAAAATTTGTATTCCTTAGCTTCTTTACTGTTATAGAGGCGATTTGACTGAAAATTTGCGCGAAACCACCGTCAAAAAATGAAAAAAGGCCACTTCCGGTTGACGTGCGTCGCTCAAAAACGTTGTTGCTTAAGCTCCCTACTATTAGTAGTTAGTGGCGTTGAGGTGGTGTTGAATAAGATTGGCATTATATTTACATTGAAAGTGAATTTTTCTTTTATTTCAGCAACGGTGTTGGCAGAAGTGGCACATTCTGTGCAATTCTGTCCATAATAGAGCGGCTGAAGTCAGAGCAAGTGATTGATGTTTGTCAATCAGTGAAAGTGATACGGGTCAACAGGCCAAAAGCTGTCGATTGTAAGGTAAAGTGAAAGTATTGATTTAAAACAAAAATAAGAATCTGATTAGATAGTGTGATGTTACTGTGTAGAAATTGCGGGAAAAGGACATTTTTACCAACGTAAATCCCTGACGTCACGGTGGCCTTGATGATCAACTGATCTTTGATCTTGATGATCTTTCTTTAGGAAATGAGTTAAATGAGGTCTTTTGTTAAGCCAATTTTCCATTCCCTTTTATTCTAAGTTTTGCATTAGTTATTGTTTTTAAACGCTCTTGGGAATGTACGGTCCTCTTAACGGCACTTGAAAACAGGAGTTTATCCAAAGTTTGAAGGTTAATAGAGTTTATTACGGGGTATTCGAAAAAGAGAATTGGTACACGTATTTACATTTACAAGGTGAACTGATTTGAAAAGTTGAGAGACTTTCTTGAAATTGTTAATTAGATTGTTTTTGTCCTTTGCATAAAATCTCTCTTTGTTGTCTTCCGTTTCAGAAGCAATACGTTTTCTGTTACAACATTGTACAAAAATACTTGGACTCATTCAACGACTATTCCAACTTCAACTAAAGCGGATGGTTGTTGGTATTAATAATAAGCATTTATAAGAATGGTTAAACCTTCAAAGTAATTTATCTTCCAAAGGTTAACTTGAGTTTTGTTCAAATAAGGATCCTTTTAAAAAGGGCAAATGTTTTGTTTGTATAGCTTTTAAATTTTGCACGATTAGGTTGAGTTAACAAATAATTCTTGCCGCAGAAGACTCAGTTGCTTAATACCGAATCTGTCTGATTATCTTCGCGATATTTCATTTCTACCTCGGAATCCTCAAAATTCTCTAAATAATTTGAAGCACTTAACAACGTTTCCCCTAGCTATCTGGCGGACAGACTGAGTTATCAATCGAATTCCTGGCTCTTGCGGTCCGCATCTATGCAGCTGTTAGACCAACCTCGATCAATCACGACAACTTACGGGGACAAGGCTTTTTCAGTGTGTGCCCCTAAACTGTGGAATTCACTACCATTAGATTTGCGTAAGTCACCATCCTTAACTAGTTTTAAGACAGAATTGAAAATATATCTTTTTAGACAATTTTTAGAGAGTTGGTCATTGTTTTGTAACTTTTTGATTTTAAGACCTGTAATATAATGATTGTAAATAGATTTTTAATGATTTTCTGATGATTTATAATTATTTCATTGTCCCCTTTTTTACATTGTAAAGCGCCATGATTTCAGGATATGAGCGCAAATTAGCGGAAATTAGCAATCGCGATGCGTTTACCGTAACAATAGCTTTAAAAACTCCTGAAGGATTCTTGTAGTTTTTACCAAATGATCTCATCATACCAATTGCGAATAAACCTTCAGTAGCGGAAATCCCCTCAGCAGCGGTCGGAAATCACCAAAGGACTTTAACTCCGTGTCAAAAATATAGTGTCTTGGACGTAGTAGTTGTTAACTCAACCTTTTTGGTTATAGATAGTTTGTCTTGTTTATGTCCTGGGAAAAAATATATGTTTAACAAAATATCAATTAATTTACTTTTAAAACTTGACAAAGACTCTAATTTCAAGGTCGAGGTAGATAAGTCACTTGAAAGGAGAAACATAATATATTGTTATTTTCCGTTGTTTTAAGGTGTAAAAATATGATAAGATTTTGAGTTTATGCAAGGAGAACATGTCGTTATCTCACTATGCCCAGGGCGTTGGTCAAGGAAACCCGAAAATCACTTTTTATGGTGACTGGAAAGTGAACAGCGCCAAGGAAGATAGTTAGTTTTGTTATTCAAATAATACACGTCATTCAGAGATTAAGAAAACTTTTAACTAGAGGATTCTATTTGTATTTTTTGCTTTGTTCTCAGCTTAATATAGATGAATTTAGCTTGGTCTCAATCTTTAATTGGACATGATATATGAATTATAGTCTCTAAACCAAAATTATATTCATATAAAGCTTTATAAAAATATATTTGATGTAATAAGCCTTTTGTACCAGTTGGCCACGTGACCAACTTTCTGTAGACATGAAAACAATTCGCTTAGGATGCATGACGTATGCATGCAAAAATTACGTAAACTATTAATCTTCCGCCGTATTTTTTCAAAAGTAGCGATTGCAACGGCCACTGAGAATTAAAAGTATTTGTATGGGAAAAAACTCTTGCCATCCACTCTCTGTGAGGAGGTTTTCCATAGAAATCTTTGTAAATTTCAAAAATTTTCAAACTGACGCAATATCTTGTCTTACTCATTACGAGGATCAAATTTCCTTTTTTTCCTAGCAGAAAATTTGAGCCCTGTGATTCGTAAAGGAAAGATTTTACGACAGTTCGAAAATTTCAAAACTTACCAGAATTTGTATGGAAAACCATTCAACCGTGACTGGCTAACGAGAGTTATGAGTTTTACCGTACAAGTCCTCCTAATTATCGGAGGTCCCTGCAAGCGCTACTATACGGCTAAGAATGTACAGGTTACCAGATTTTAATGTGCGCTTTAAGTTGCTGCTAAAATCGTTTTACCTAAACAAATTGTTTTCATTTTTTACAGTGGGGTGATCACGTGACCAACTATTGCAAAAGGCCTATTTGATTGAAAGACCAAAGAGTATTTTTAGGTAAAAATAGCAAGTTTAAAATAAGATCCTAAAAGTCAGGCATATTTTTATATTATCACAGAAGCCTTATTTTTCTTCACATTACATTTTGAAGCTCTTTTGTAATAACGGTAAGTAATTGTTAAGGTTATATTTCAAAGTTAAAATTCGTTCATAAACGATCATTAAAATTATGAATAGTATTTGATACTTTGTTCGTTTTTACTTGCAGTAGAGTCAGTGCGCGTTGTGCAATCATTTCAAAAGTTCAGTTTTGTATTTGAGCGCATAGAGATGAGCTGTTTATTTTGCATAGAGCATCTGTGTTGCTGTGCTTTCTTCTTGCGGTTGTTTCTCCGACGAAATCTGACCTCTCAAGGCTACATAACTGCATAACTTCAGGTTGTTTGTGAAACCAGTGTTTTAAGGTAGGAAAAGGGCATGGGAATGCAAACGACTATGGAAGGGTTGAAAATCCCGCAAAACGTACGTCTGTCAGTGTTTTGAGAGTTCATCTTCAGACACCTAGAAAATTTTCATGGTTTTAATTTTGATTCAACTCGTTTTAAATATCGCTATTTCCGTAGCTGTGATGCAAATGAACCAACAACTTAGGTTTAGTGGAGTTTGAGATTGCAAACGAAGTGCTTTCTACAGCTTTTCGACAGTGCGATTCCCTCGGTTGCAATCTTCAATTTTTCCAAAGGGGTTAACCTTTAATTTGTAGTCAAAATATGTCTTAGTGTGTGATAAGAAAGGACTAACTAATGCTGTTAAGTAATGTTGACTGGAAAAGAAAGGCGTGGTCAAAAATGATGTTTAGTAATGTTCAAGAGCGCAAAGGAAGTCTTTTACAGTTTATTTTAGACTTCGATTGTAAGGGCCACCAGTTTGTTTTTGTTTTTTTTTTCCAAAGGGGTTAACACATGTTTCTACGTCAAAATTGGAAATTGGGTATATGTCAATGCTGGGCCGCCATTTTCTGTTTTCTCCGAAAGATTATCCAACTAATTAAAAGAGGAACTCGTTAATGTCATGAAAAAAGTCTTTGTGGCCCATAAAAATATCGAGATTTTTTTTTTTTTTTAGCCAAACTAGTTCATAAAACACTCTTTGAATATATTCTACATAGAAAATACCCATTTCTAGACTAGAAAAATGTCCATCGTCTATAGTCGTTATCCATGATTGTGCCCAAAAATTGTCATTTTTTTCCATTTCGTGTTTTTGGTCGAAATAGGCCCTAAAATACTCTTTTGAGTATGTCCTACATAGAAAACAAGAATTTCTAGACCATAAAAATATCCATCTCATGAGGTCAAAAACTTGGATTTTTCCAGAGAGGTAATAATAATCCATGGTTTTGACCAAAAATTGTCATTTTCTTCGATTTCGTATCTTCTCTTACAATAGTCTGTAAAATAGTCTCTGAAAGTATTCTACGTAGAACACATGCAATTCTGGACTACAAAGATATCGATCTTATATAATCGAAAAATGAGATTTTTCCAAAGGAGTTAACCCATCGTTTTGGCCAAAAAAATTGTCATTTTTTCTGTTTCGTATTTTCGGTCAAAATAGTCCATAAAATAGTCTTTGAATAAGTCCTACATAAAAACAGGAATTTCAACGCTATTAAAATATCCATCTTATATAGCCAAAACATTAGATTTCTTCGAAGGGGTTAACCCATGGTTTTAACTAAAAATTGTCATTTTCTTCGATTTTGTATTTTCCGTCAAAATAGTCCATAAAATAGTCTTTCAATACGTTCTACATAGAAAACAATAATTTCTAAACCATAAAAATATCCATCTTATATAGTCAAAATTGGATTTTTTCAAAGGGGTAAACCCATGGTTTTTGGCCAAAAATTGTCATTTTGTCCATTTTGTATTTTCGGTCAAAACGTCTGTAAAATAGTCTTTAAAAGTATTCTGCATAGAAAACAAGCAATTCTAGACTAATAATATCAATCTTATATAGTCGAAAAATTGCATTTTTCCAAAGGGGTTAACCCATGGTTTTGACCAAAAACTGCCATTTTTTCCATTTCGTATTTTCGGTCAAAACAGTCTGTAAAATAGTCTTTGAATATGTTCTACATAGAAAACATGCATTTCTAGACTATATAAATATCGTTCAATCGCATTTTTCCAAAGGGCTTAACCCATGGTTTTGGCCAGAAATTCTTCTTTTTTTCATTTCGTATTTTCGGTCAAAATAGTCCGTAAAATAGTCTTTGAGTATTTTCTGTTTTCAAAACAATCATTGCTAGACTATAAAAAATATCCGTCTTACATGGTCAAAAAATTGGATTTTTCCAAAGGGGTTAACCAGTTGTTTTGGCCAAAATGATCATTTTTTCAATTTCGTATTTTTGGTCAAAATAGTCTTTGAATATGTTCTACATAGAAAACAAGCATTTCTAGACTATAAAAACATCAATCTTATATAGTCAAAAAAAAAATGGATTTGTTAACAAGGTTAACCCTAGCCTGAATTTCATCCGATTACTTTGAGTCGTTATTACTCCCTCAGTAACATCTGAATCGACCGACCGTTAATGCCGTACAGTGACGTCGACGTCACTACTACTTGACCTTTGCTTTAATTCATGCAAACAGTAAAACACGATTTTCAAGTGGCGAACCGAGAAATATCGTTTGGAAATGTCTGGATGATACAGAACAGCTTTATTTTTTTCGATCGTAATTCATGTTTAACGTTCAAACTATCAACTGCGTGCAGTACAACGCTGAACCGGTTGTGCTAAATTCTATAATCAAACTCGGTCGCAATCACTCAATGAAACAAACACACACACGGAACACTTCGTTCAAAAAAACAATGATTTTCTTTAATTGAAAAGAAGCTATTTGGTCCTTAACGAAGAAAAAAAAAACAGGGAGACAAGAAAGAAAACCTAACAGAATCATTACACTTGACGGTGAAAATAGCAAGAAGGTCGAATTATAACATTGATCTCAGAAAACTTAGCGTAAACAAAATCACCGGCCGCCGAAACCACAAAGCGGCTCTAAATGAAAAACCTACCGACTCTCCGCAATGATTCTTCATTCGCAGTTCAATTTAGCATTTCAGTTTCGAAGACAAGGGCAATTTTGCTGTTTAAGATAAAGATTAAGCTTATCGAAATGTTTGAACTAAACGAAAGACTGCCAGGGATGCGATCCGCTGAATATCAAGCGACAATTCCGCTAAAATTTTTCATAATTATGCGAATGTTAAGACAATCAACCAATCAAAATCACTACCCAGTTTTCGGGTAGTGAATGACGTCACTGGACGGCATTAACGGCCGGTCGATTCAGACGTTGTTGAGAGGAGAAAACGACTCGAAGCAATCGGATGAATTTCAGGCTAGGTTAACCCATAGTTATGGCCAAAAACTGTCATTTTTGCCATTTCGTAGTTTCGGTCAAAATAGTCTATAAAATCGTTTTTAAATATGTTTTACCTGAAAAACAAGTATTTCCAAGCGTTAAAAATGTCGCTCGTATAAGCTGGATTTTTCTAAAGGGGTTAATCCATGGTTTTGACTAAAAAGAGTCCTTTTTCCATTTCATAGTTTCGGTCGAAACAGTCTGTAACATTGTCTTTAAAAGTATTCTACTATAAAAAATATCGATATAACCCATAGTTTCGGCCAAAAAATGCATATTCCATTTTTTGCACTTTTTTCAAACTTCCCAATTACGATCTAAAAAGCATTCTTTTCTATTTAGAATATCAAAAAAGTATCCTTTGAGGCTAGATTTCCCAAAAAAACACACATAAGAAAAACGTCGATTTTTGACAAAAACCATGGACTAAACCCTTTGCAAATTTTCGATTTTTTGGACTTTTTTCAAACATTAATATTCCGGTCTTTTCTATCCAGAATATCAAAGAACGATCTTTTGTGGCTAGATTTCCCAACAAAACACACATGAAAAAAAGGTCGATTTTTGACAAAAACCATGGACTAACCCCGTTGCAAATTTTCCATTTTACAAACTTGTCTCAAACATTACTATTCCGGTCTTAAAACCATTATTTTCCATCCAGAATATCAAAAAACGATTTTTTGTGGCTAGATTTCCCACGAAAACACCTATGAGAAAAATGGAGACTTTTTGTCAACAATCATGGACTAACCCCTTTGAAAATTCTCGATTTTTTTTAATTTTTTTCCCAATTTACTATTCCGGTCTAAAAAGGATCCTTTTGTATTCAGAATATAAAAAAATGACATTTTGTGGTTAGATTTCCCACAAAAACGCCTATGAGAAAAGGGGCGATTTTTTGACAAAACCCTTGGACTAACCCCTTTGCAAATTTTTGATTTGTTGGACTTTTTTTAAACTTTACTATTCCGGTCTAAAAAGCATTCTTTTCTATCCAGAATATCACAAAACGATCTTTTGTGGCTAGATTTCCCACAAAAACATATATGAGAAAAAGGGCTACTTTTTGGAAAAAAGCCATGGACTAATTCCTTTGCAAATTTTCGATATTTCTGGACTTTTTTCAAACTTTACTATTTCAGTCTAAAAACTATTCTTTTCTACCCAGAATATCAAAAAAGGAATTTTTTGTGGCTAGATTTCCCACAAAAACACCTATGAGAAAAATGGAGATTTTTCCAAAGGGGTTAGTCCATCGTTTCGGTCAAAAATTGGCTATTTTTCTAACTATTTATTTAAGGCAATATAGGACAGGAAAATGTGTTCTAGGATAGTCTAGAACGCAAAAACGCCTGTCTAGGCTATAAAGACAAGAAATACAAAAAGTCGTAAAACTGAGATTTTTCCAAAGGGGTTAGTCCATGGTTTTGGTCAAAAATTGGTCATTTTCCATCTTTTTCTTTTTGCAATATAGGCTAATAAAACGTATTTTACGGTAGTCTAGAAAAAAAATGCCTTTCTAGGCTATAAAATCAAGAAGTCCAAGTCGCAAAATTGAGATTTTTCCAAAGGGGTTAATCCATTGTTTTGGTCAAAAATTGGCCATTTTTCAATCTTTTTATTTCAGGCACTATAAGCCAGCAAAATGTCTTCCACGATAGTGTAGAACGAAAAAACGGCCAATTTTTGACCAAAACCATGGACTAACCCCTTTAGAAAAATCTAGGGTTAGTCCATGGTTTTGGGCAAAAATTGGCCATTTTTCCATCTTTATATTTCCGGCAATATAGGCCAGCAAAATATCTTTTATGATAGTCTAGAACGCAAAAGCACCTTTCTAGGCTTTAAAAACAAGAAGTGCAAAAAGTCCAAACAATTTAAGAAAATGAAAAAAAAAAACAAATGAAAATACCGTGAACAATAATAACCCGCAGGCAGGTGAAAGGGAAGAAGGAGGGAAAGATTTTTCTCGAGATCTGACCGAGTCGATGACAAGGGAGAGAAGGAAGAATTCCTGGGGAAAAAACCTCGATATACCTACTTAACCCTGACACCGCCCTATAACCTAATTGGTAGGATTTGCAGTACCTGGTACAGCCGCACCTAGCGAGTTATCATGTGAGTATCATCTCTTGCAATAAATTACATTATGTCTCCCATAATGTCTAGTTTTACGATAGTCTAGAACGAAAAAACACCTTTCTAGGCTATAAAAACAAGAAGTGCAAAAGTCCAAAAAAATTGACATTTTTTCAAAAGTAGTTAGTCCATGGTTTTGGTCAAAAATTGGCCATTTTTCCATGTTTCTCTTTTTGGCAATATAGGCCAGTAAAACGTCTTTTACGATACTCTAGAAAAAAATGACTACCTAGGCTATAAAATCAAGAAGTTAAAAAAAGTCGAAAAATTGCCATTTTTCCAAAGGGGTTACAAAAATGGCCATTTTTCTAACAATTTTTTGAGGCAATATAGGCCAGGAAACAGTCTTTTCCGATATTCTAGAACGAAAAAACGCGTTTCTAGGCTATAAAAACAAAAAGTTCAAAAAGTCCAAAAATTGGCATTTTTGCCAAGGGGTTAACCCATGGTTTTGGTCCAAAAATGGCCATTTTTCTAACTTTTTTTTAAGCAATAAAGCCCTGCAAAATGTCTCTTACGATATTCTAAAACAAACAAACGCCTTTCTCCGCTATAAAAACTAAACGTTTAAAAAGCCGAAAAATTGACATTTTTCCAAAGGCGTTAAACCAAAGTTTTGGTCCAAAAATGGCCATTTTTCCAACTTTTTTTTTTAGGCAATATAGGCCTGGAAAATGTCTCTTACGATATTCTAGAACGAATAAGCGTCTTCCTAGCCTATAAAAACAAGAAGTTAAAAAACTCGAAATATTGATATTTTTCCAAAGGGGTTAACCCATACCCTGGGTGCCAGAGACTTTTCTAGCGCGGTTTCCGGTTTCTGTCAAGTCTTTATAGCGACCCGCGCAAAAAGCCTCTGGAGCAGAGCGCTATTGCTTTGATGGCGCCGATCCAATCGTTAACACGGTTAAATCAGTTGGTCCAGATTTTGGACAAGACGGCTGATTGGCTACTAACGACCACCTGAGGGACTTTGAATCTAACAGACGCTACAATTGGTTGACAAGAATAGACCAGCACGTGAAAGAATATTTCCAACTTTGCTGTTGACATGACTTAAGTGTACCAGCGAGAAGTGTTGCTGTTGTGTTGTGTGTTGGCTTTGGAAAGTTTTGAAAGAGCATGATAAGCAATGTACTAGAAGGACAAGTTAAAAGCTCTGAGCAAACAAGTGGAGTATTTAATTTTATTCAACGCAACTAAGCTTTTATCACCAATTCAGCTTTTGTAGCAAATACGGTTTAAGCTTTACTAGTTTCCTATTTCAAACGATTACAACATAATTTGAAATAGTTTGTCTTGATGGGTTAGGAATATAAGAACAAAACATGTATTTTTAGTATAAAAGGGGGGTCAGAAGGCAACACACGACATTTACCTCATGCCAAAATGCTGCTTGTTCCAATGAATTTTTTCCGTGATTGGTAGATTATACTCTGGAGAAAAACGTTTTGACTAAGCAAATTTGATTTTTGCCGATTATTTCATACTGAGAGGTCGTGACACGCATATTGATTTTCTGCGGTTATTGTGTCTGGTCGGCAGATGATTTGCCTTCTGATGCAAGAGCATTTTCTTTGACCTCTTTTGAAATGTTAAGGTCTTCTAAATAAGGGTTTTAGGTTGTTTTATTTCTCAAAGTGCCTCCTGGATCTGAATAATTATAAGCGATTTTCTCTTTGTCCGTGAAAGTGACGGTTTCCTGCAATGTTTTGTCACGCTGGGCCCAGCTCGTTAGCGTTTTTAACAGGATGTTAAATTCTCACGGATAGTGATTTTCAGATCCAAATCTTGAAGAATGGATTGCAGCTTAAACTGAAGCTACATCAACTATGGAGAACTGCGATGTGACCCAGTCATGATTGCTCTTAAAGCAATGAATTTTAAACTCGAATTTGTTTTGCTAAGGATAATGTGGGTCTTTGGACACTTCTTCACGTGCCGGCCCACACGATCACAGTTGGAGACTTTCAATCTGATTGGCGTAAATGTAATCCGATAAAAAAGCACAAAGGTCAACGGGAACGGTAAAAAGCACCGCTCCGTGCCAGAGGTTTTTCTCGCGGCTTCGCCGCTCGTGGCTCGGTCTACGGCCGAAGATGTGTCGGCCTTCGGCCAACACCGAAAATTCCCGCCGCACGCGAGAAAAACCTCTGGTACCCAGGGTAGTTAACCCATGGTTTTGGTACAAAAATGGCCATTTTTCTAACATTTTTTTTTTAGGCAATATAGGCCAGGAAAATGTCTTTTACGATATTCTAGAAGGAGAAAAAGCCTTTCTAGGCTTTAAAGAAAAGAAGTTCAAGAAGTCGAAAAATTGACATTTTTGCAAAGGGGTTAACCCATGGTTTTGGTCAAAAAATGGCCATTTTTGCAAGTTTTTTTTTTCAGGCAATATAGGCCGGGTAAACGTCTTTTACCATATTCTAAAACGAAAAAACACCTTTTTAGGCTATAAAAACGAGAGTTTCAGGAAGTCGAAATATTAACATTTTTCCAAACGGGTTAAACCATGGTTTCGGTCCAAAAAATGGCCATTTTTCCAACTTTATTTTTTAGGCAATAAAGGCCTGGAAAATGTCTTTTACGATATTCTAGAAGGAAAAAACGACTTTCTAGGCTATAAAAACAAGAGTTTCAAAAAGGCGAAAAATTGACATTTTTCCAAAGGGGTTAATCCATGGTTTTGGTCCAAAAATGGCCATTTTTCCAACTTTTTTTTTTAGGCAATATAGGCCAGGAAAATGTCTTTTACGATATTCTAGAAGGAAAAGAAACCTTTCTAGGCTATAAAGAAAAGAAGTTCAAGAAGTCGAAAAATTGACATTTTTGCAAAGGGGTTAACCCATGGTTTAGGTCCAAAAATGGCCATTTTTCCAACTTCTTTTTTTAGGCAATATAGGCCTGGAAAATGTCTCTTACGATATTCTATAACGAAAAAACGCCTTTCCAGGCTATAAAGAAAAGAAGTTCAAGAAGTCGAAAAATTGACATTTTTGCAAAGGGGTTAACCCATGGTTTTGGTCCAAAAATGGCCATTTTTCCAACTTCTTTTTTTAGGCAATATAGGCCTGGAAAATGTCTCTTACGATGTTCTATAACGAAAAAACGCCTTTCCAGGCTATAAAGAAAAGAAGTTCAAGAAGTCGAAAAATTGACATTTTTGCAAAGGGGTTAACCCATGGTTTCGGTCCAAAAATGGCTATTTTTCCAAATTTTTCTTTTAGGCAACATAGGCCAGGAAAATGTCTTTTACGATATTCTAGAAGGAGAAAACGCCTTTCTAGGCTATAAAAACAACAGTTTCAAAAAGTCGAAAAATTGACATTTTTCCAAACCCATGGTTTCGGTCCAAAAATGGCCTTTTTGCAACTTTATTTTTAAGGCAATATAAGCCTGGAAAATGTCTTTTACGATATTCTAGAAGAAGAAAACGCCTTTCCTGGCTATAAAAACAACAATTTCAATATTTCTTTTACGATATTCTAGAAGAAAAAAACGCCGTTTTAGGCGATAAAGAAAAGAAGTTCAAGAAGTCGAAAAATTGACATTTTTGCAAAGGGGTTAACCCATGGTTTAGGTCCAAAAATGGCCATATTTCCAACTTCTCTTTTTAAGCAATATAGGCCTGGAAAATTTCTGTTACGATATTCTTGAACGAATAAACGCCTTTCTAGCCTATAAAAACAAGAAATTAAAAAAGTCGAAAAATTGACATTTTTCCAAAGGGGTTAACCCATGGTTTTGGTCCAAAAATGTCTGTTTTTCCAACTTTTTCTTTTAGGCAACATAGGCCAGGAAAATGTCTTTTACTATCTTCTAGAAGGAGAAAGCGCCTTTCTAGGCTATAAAAAACACAGTTTCAAAAAGTCCAAAAATTGACATTTTTCCAAAGGGGTTAACCCATGGTTTTCGTCCAAAAATGGCCATTTTTCTGATATTTTTTTAGGCAATATAGGCCTGGAATATGTCTGTGACGATATTCTAGAACGGAAAGACGCCTTTCTAGGCTATAAAAACTAGAACTTTAAAAAGCCCAAAAATTGACATTTTTCCAAAGGGGTTAACCCATGGTTTTGGTCCAAATATGGCAATTTTTCCACCTTTTTTTTTTTAGGCAATATAGGCCTGGAAAATGTGTTTGACAATATTCTAGAACGGAAACACGTCTTTCTAGGCTATAAAAACTAGAAGTTTAAAAAGCCTAAAAATTGACATTTTTCCAAAAAGGTTAACCCATGGTTTAGGTCCAAAAATGGCCATTTTTCCAACTTTTTTTTTTTATGCAATATAGGCCTGGAAAATGTTTCTTACAATATTCTAGAAGGAATAAACGCCTTCCTAGCCTATAAAAACAACAAGTTAAAAAAAGTCGAAAAATTGACATTTTTCCAAAGGGGTTAACCCATGGTTTAGGTCCAAAAATGGCCATTTTTCCAACTTTTTTTTTTAGGCAATATAAGCCTGAAAAATGTCTCTTACGATATTATAGAACGAAAAAACGCCTTTCTAGGCTATAAAGAAAAGAAGTTCAAGAAATCGAAAAATTGGCATTTTTCCAAAGGGGTTCACCCATGGTTTTGGTCCAAAAATGGCTATTTTTCCACCTTTTCTTTTAGGCAACATAGGGCAGGAAAATGTCTTTTACGATATTCTAGAAGGAGAAATCGCCTTTCTAGGCTATAAAAACAACAGTTTCAAAAAGTCGAAAAATTGAACTTTTTCCAACGGGATTAACCCATGGTTTTGGTCCAAAAATGGTCATTTTTCCAACTTTTTTTTTTCTTTGCAATATAGGCATGGAAAATCTCTCTTACGATATTCTTCAAGGAAAAAACGCCTTTCTAGGCTATAAAAACAAGAGTTAAAAAAAGTCGAAATATTGACATTTTTCCAAAGGGGTTAACCCATGGTTTTGGTCCAAAAATGGCCATTTTTCCAACTTTTTTTTTTAGGCAATATAGGCCAGGAAAATGTCATTTACGATATTCTAGAAGGAAAAAACGCCTTTCTAGGCTATAGAATCAAGAAGTTAAAAAAGTCGAAAAATCGACATTTTTCCAAAGAGGTTAACCCATGGTTTTCGCCCAAAAATGGCCATTTTTCCAACTTCTTTTTAGGCAATAAAGCCCTGCAAAATGTCTCTTACGATATTCTAAAACAAACAAACGCCTTTCTCCGCTATAAAAACTAAACGTTTAAAAAGCCGAAAAATTGACATTTTTCGAAAGGCGTTAAACCAAAGGTTTGGTCCAAAAATGGCCGTTTTTCCAACTTTTTTTTTTAGGCAATATAGGCCTGGAAAATCTCTTACGATATTCTAGAACGAATAAGCGTCTTCCTAGCCTATAAAAACAAGAAGTTAAAAAACTCGAAATATTGATATTTTTCCAAAGGGGTTAACCCATGGTTTTGGTACAAAAATGGCCATTTTTCTAACATTTTTTTCTCAGGCAATATAGGCCAGGAAAATGTCTTTTACGATATTCTAGAAGGAGAAAAAGCCTTTCTAGGCTTTAAAGAAAAGAAGTTCAAGAAGTCGAAAAATTGACATTTTTGCAAAGGGGTTAACCCATGGTTTTGGTCCAAAAATGGCCATTTTTGCAAGTTTTTTTTTTAGGCAATATAGGCTGGGTAAACGTCTTTTACCATATTCTAAAACGAAAAAAAACCTTTCTAGGCTATAAAAACGAGAGTTTCAGGAAGTCAAAATATTAACATTTTTCCAAACGGGTTAACCCATAGTTTCGGTCCAAAAATTGCCATTTTTCCAACTTTATTTTTTAGGCAATATAGGCTAGGAAAATGTCTTTTACGATATTCTAGAAGGAAAAAACGCGTTTCTAGGCTATAAAAACAAGAGTTTCAAACAGTCGAAATATTGACATTTTTCCAAAGGGGTTAACCCATGGTTTTGGTCCAAAAATGGCCATTTTTCCAACTTTTTATTTAGGCAATATAGGCCAGGAAAATGACTTTTACGATATTCTAGAACGAAAAAACGCCTTTTTAGACTATAAAGAAAAAAAGTTCAAGCAGTCGAAAAATTGACATTTTTGCAAAGTTAACCCATGGTTTTGGTCCAAAAATGGCCATTTTTCCAACTTTTCTTGTTGGGCAATATAGGCCGGGAAAATGTCTCTTACGATATTCTAGAACAAAAAAACGCCTTTCCAGGCTATAAAGAAAAGAAGTTCAAGAAGTCGAAAAATTGACATTTTTGCAAAGGGGTTAACCCATGGTTTTGGTCCAAAAATGGCTATTTTTCCAACTTTTTCTTTTAGGCAACATAGGCCAGGAAAATATCTTTTACGATATTCTAGAAGGAGAAAGCGTCTTTCTAGGCTATAAAAACAACAGTTTCAAAAAGTCGAAAAATTGTCATTTTTCCAAAGGGGTTAACCCATGGTTTTGGTCCAAAAATGGCCATTTTTCCACCTTTTTTTTTTTAGGCAATATAGGCTAGGAAAATGTCTCCTACGATATTCTTCAAGGAATAAACGCGTTTTTAGGCTATAAAAACAAGAGTTTCAAAAAGTCGAAAAATTGACATTTTTCCAAAGGGGTTAACCCATGGTTTTGGTCCAAAAATGGCCATTTTTCCAACTTTTTTTTTTCAGGCAAAATAGGCTAGGAAAATGTCTTTTATGATATTCTAGAACGAAAAAACGCCTTTCTAGGCTATAAAAACAAGAAGTCCAAAAAACCCAAAATTGACATTTTTCCAAAGGGGTTAACCCATGGTTTTGGTCCAAAAATGGCCATTTTTCCAATGTTTTTTTTTTAGGCAATATAGGCTAGGAAAATGTCTTTTATGATATTCTAGAACGAAAAAACGCCTTTCTAGGCTATAAAAACAAGAAGTCCAAAAAGTCCAAAAATTGACATTTTTCCAAAGGGGTTAACCCATGGTTTTGGTCCAAAAATGGCCATTTTTCCAACTTTTTTTTTTTAGGCAATATAGGCTAGGAAAATGTCTTCTATGATATTCTAGAACGAAAAAACGCCTTTCTAGGCTATAAAAACAAGAAGTCCAAAAAGTCCAAAAATTGACATTTTTCCAAAGGGGTTAACCCATGGTTTTGGTCCAAAAATGGCCATTTTTCCAACTTTTTTTTTTAGGCAATATAGGCTAGGAAAATGTCTTTTATGATATTCTAGAACGAAAAAACGCCTTTCTAGGCTATAAAAACAAGAAGTCCAAAAAGTCCAAAAATTGACATTTTTCCAAAGGGGTTAACCCATGGTTTTGGTCCAAAAATGGCCATTTTTCCAACTTTTTTTTTTTAGGCAATATAGGCTAGGAAAATGTCTTTTATGATATTCTAGAACGAAAAAACGCCTTTCTAGGCTATAAAAACAAGAAGTCCAAAAAGTCCAAAAATTGACATTTTTCCAAAGGGGTTAACCCATGGTTTTGGTCCCAAAATGGCCATTTTTCCAACTTTTTTTTTTTAGGCAATATAGGCTAGGAAAATGTCTTTTATGATATTCTAGAACGAAAAAACGCCTTTCTAGGCTATAAAAACAAGAAGTCCAAAAATTGACATTTTTCCAAAGGGGTTAACCCATGGTTTTGGTCCAAAAATGGCCATTTTTCCAACTTTTTTTTTTTAGGCAATATAGGCTAGGAAAATGTCTTTTATGATATTCTAGAACGAAAAAACGCCTTTCTAGGCTATAAAAACAAGAAGTCCAAAAAGTCCAAAAATTGACATTTTTCCAAAGGGGTTAACCCATGGTTTTGGTCCAAAAATGACCATTTTTCCAACTTTTTTTTTTTAGGCAATATAGGCTAGGAAAATGTCTTTTATGATATTCTAGAACGAAAAAACGCTTTTCTAGGCTAAAAAAACAAGAAGTCCAAAAAGTCCAAAAATTGACATTTTTCCAAAACCCATGGTTTTGGTCCAAAAAAGGCCATTTTTCCAACTTTTTTTTTTAGGCAATATAGGCTAGGAAAATGCCTTTTATGATATTCTAGAACGAAAAAACGCCTTTCTAGGCTATAAAAACAAGAAGTCCAAAAAGTCCAAAAATTGACATTTTTCCAAAACCCATGGTTTTGGTCCAAAAGTGGCCGTTTTTCCAACTTTTTTTTTTTAGGCAATATAGGCTAGGAAAATGTCTTTTATGATATTCTAGAACGAAAAAACGCCTTTCTAGGCTATAAAAATAAGAAGTCCAAAAAGTCAAAAAATGGACATTTTTCCAACTTTTTTTTTTTAGGCAATATAGGCTAGGAAAATGTCTTTTATAATATTCTAGAACGAAAAAACGCCTTTCTAGGCTATAAAAACAAGAAGTCCAAAAAGTCCAAAAATTGACATTTTTCCAAAGGGGTTAACCCATGGTTTTGGTCCAAAAATGGCCATTTTTCCAATTTTTGTTTTTTTAGGCAATATAGGCTAGGAAAATGTCTTTTATGATATTCTAGAACGAAAAATCCCCTTTCTAGGCTATAAAAACAAAAAGTCCAAAAAGCCCAAACATTGACATTTTTCCAAAGGGGTTAACCCATGGTTTTGGTCCAAAAATAGCCATTTTTCCAACTTTTTTTTTTTAGGCAATATAGGCTAGGAAAATGTCTTTTATGATATTCTAGAACGAAAACACGCCTTTCTAGGCTATGAAAACAAGAAGTCCAAAAAGTTCAAAAATTGACATTTTTCCAAAGGGGTTAACCCATGGTTTTGGTCCAAAAATGGCCATTTTTTCAACTTTTTTTTTTAGGCAATATAGGCTAGGAAAATGTCTTTTATGATATTCTAGAACGAAAAAACGCCTTTCTAGGCTATAAAAACAAGAAGTCCAAAAAGTCCAAAAATTGACATTTTTCCAAAGGGGTTAACCCATGGTTTTGGTCCAAAAATGGCCATTTTTCCAACTTTTTTTTTTTTAGGCAATATAGGCTAGGAAAATGTCTTTTAAGATATTCTAGAACGAAAAAACGCCTTTCTAGGCTATAAAAACAAGAAGTCCAAAAAGTCCAAAAATTGACATTTTTCCAAAGGGGTTAACCCATGGTTTTGGTCCAAAAATGGCCATTTTTCCAACTTTTTTTTTTTAGGCAATATAGGCTAGGAAAATGTCTTTTATGATATTCTAGAACGAAAAAACACCTTTCTAGGCTATAAAAACAAGAAGTCCAAAAAGTCCAAAAATTGACATTTTTCCAAAGGGGTTAACCCATGGTTTTGGTCCAAAAATGGCCATTTTTCCAATTTTTTTTTTTTAAGGCAATATAGGCTAGGAAGATGTCTTTTATGATATTTTAGAACGAAAAAACGCCTTTCTAGGCTATAAATACAACAAGTCCAAAAAGTCCAAAAATTCACATTTTTCCAAAGGGGTTAACCCATGGTTTTGGTCTAAAAATGGCCATTTTTCCAACTTTTTCTTTTTCAGCAATATAGGCTAGGAAAATGTCTTTTATGATATTCTAGAACGAAAAAAACGCCTTTCTAGGCTATAAAAACAAGAAGTCCAATAACTCCAAAAATGGACATTTTTCCAAAGGGGTTAACCCATGGTTTTGGTCCAAAAATGGCCATTTTTCCAATTTTTTTTTTTTTAGGCAATATAGGCTAGGAAAATGTCTTTTATGATTTTCTAGAACGAAAAAACGCCTTTCTAGGCTATAAAAACAAGAAGTCCAAAAAGTCCAAAAAGTGACATTTTTCCAAAGGGGTTAACCCATGGTTTTGGTCCAAAAATGGCCATTTTTCCAACTTTTTTTTTTTTAGGCTATATTGGCTAGGAAAATGCCTTTTATGATATTCTAGAACGAAAAAACGCCTTTTTAGGCTATAAAAACAAGAAGTCCAAAAAGTCCAAAAATTGACATTTTTCCAAAGGGGTTAACCCATGGTTTTGGTCCAAAAATGGCCATTTTTCCAACTTTTTTTTTTAGGCAATATAGGCTAGGAAAATGTCTTTTATGATATTCTAGAACGAAAAAACGCCTTTCTAGGCTATAAAAACAAGAAGTCCAAAAAGTCCAAAAATTGACATTTTTCCAAAGGGGTTAACCCATGGTTTTGGTCCAAAAATGACCATTTTTCCAACATTTTTTTTTAGGCAATATAGGCTAGGAAAATGTCTTTTATGATATTCTAGAACGAAAACACGCCTTTCTAGGCTATAAAAAAGAGAAGTCCAAAAAGTCCAAAAATTGACATTTTTTCAAAGGGGTTAACCCATGGTTTTGGTCCAAAAATAGCCATTTTTCCAACTTTTTTTTTTTAGGCAATATAGGCTAGGAAAATGTCTTTTATGATATTCTAGAACGAAAAAACGCCTTTCTAGGCTATAAAAACAAGAAGTCCAAAAAGTCCAAAAATTGACATTTTTCCAAAGGGGTTAACCCATGGTTTTGGTCCAAAAATGGCCATTTTTCCAACTTTTTTTTTTAGGCAATATAGGCTAGGAAAATGTCTTTTATGATATTCTAGAACGAAAAACGCCTTTCTAGGCTATAAAAACAAGAAGTCCAAAAAGTCCAAAAATTGACATTTTTCCAAAGGGGTTAACCCATGGTTTTGGTTCAAAAATGGTCATTTTTTTAACTTTTTTTTTTCCAACTTTTTTTTTTTTTAGGCAATATAGGCTAGGAAAATGTCTTTTATGATATTCTAGAACGAAAAAAACGCCTTTCTAGGCTATAAAAACAAGAAGTCCAAAAAGTCCAAAAATTGACATTTTTCCAAAGGGGTTAACCCATGGTTTTGGTCCAAAATGGCCATTTTTCCAACTTTTTTTTAGGCTATATTGGCTAGGAAAATGCCTTTTATGATATTCTAGAACGAAAAAACGCCTTTTTAGGCTATAAAAACAACAAGTCCAAAAAGTCCAAAAATTGACATTTTTCCAAAGGGGTTAACCCATGGTTTTGGTCCAAAAATGGCCATTTTTCCAACTTTTTTTTTTTAGGCAATATAGGCTAGGAAAATGTCTTTTATGATATTCTAGAACGAAAAAACCCCTTTCTAGGCTATAAAAACAAGAAGTCCAAAAAGTCCAAAAATTGACATTTTTCCAAAGGGGTTAACCCATGGTTTTGGTCCAAAAATGGCCATTTTTCCAACATTTTTTTTTTAGGCAATATAGGCTAGGAAAATGTCTTTTATGATATTCTAGAACGAAAAAACGCCTTTCTAGGCTATAAAAACAAGAAGTCCAAAAAGTCCAAAAATTGACATTTTTCCAAAAGGGTTAACCCATGGTTTTGGTCCAAAAATAGCCATTTTTCCAACTTTTTTTTAGGCAATATAGGCTAGGAAAATGTCTTTTATGATATTCTAGAACGAAAAAACGCCTTTCTAGGCTATAAAAACAAGAAGTCCAAAAAGTCCAAAAATTGACATTTTTCCAAAGGGGTTAACCCATGGTTTTGGTCCAAAAATGGCCATTTTTCCAACTTTTTTTTTTTTAGGCAATATAGGCTAGGAAAATGTCTTTTATGATATTCTAGAACGAAAAAACGCCTTTCTAGGCTATAAAAACAAGAAGTCCAAAAGTCCAAAAATTGACATTTTTC
Source organism: Porites lobata (assembly GCA_942486035.1). Classification (NCBI taxonomy): domain Eukaryota; kingdom Metazoa; phylum Cnidaria; class Anthozoa; order Scleractinia; family Poritidae; genus Porites; species Porites lobata. Next base: position 6,758,301 of record CALNXK010000004.1, read on the forward strand.
CAAAGGGGTTAACCCATGGTTTTGGTTCAAAAATGGTCATTTTTCCAAGTTTTTTTTTTAGGCAATATAGGCTAGGAAAATGTCTTTTATGATATTCTAGAACGAAAAAAACGCCTTTCTAGGCTATAAAAACAAGAAGTCCAAAAGTCCAAAATTGACATTTTTCCAAAGGGGTTAACCCATGGTTTTGGTCCAAAAATGGCCATTTTTCCAACTTTTTTTTTTTTTTAGCAATATAGGCTAGGAAAATGTCTTTTATGATTTTCTAGAACGAAAAAACGCCTTTCTAGGCTATAAAAACAAGAAGTCCAAAAAGTCTCAAAATTGACATTTTTCCAAAGGGGTTAACCCATGGTTTTGGTCCAAAAATGGCCATTTTTCCAACTTTTTTTTTTTTTAGGCAATATAGGCTAGGAAAATGTCTTTTATGATATTCTAGAACGAAAAAACGCCTTTCTAGGCTATAAAAACAAGAAGTCCAAAAGTCCAAAAATTGACATTTTTCCAAAGGGTTAACCCATGGTTTTGGTCCAAAAATGGCCATTTTTCAACTTTTTTTTTTTTTTTAGGCAATATAGGCTAGGAAAATGTCTTTTATGATATTCTAGAACGAAAAACGCCTTTCTAGGCTATAAAAACAAGAAGTCCAAAAAGTCCAAAAATTGACATTTTTCCAAAGGGGTTAACCCATGGTTTTGGTCCAAAAATGGCCATTTTTCCAACTTTTTTTTTTAGGCAATATAGGCTAGGAAAATGTCTTTTATGATATTCTAGAACGAAAAAACGCCTTTCTAGGCTATAAAAACAAGAAGTCCAAAAAATCCAAAAATTAACATTTTTCCAAAGGGTTAACCCATGGTTTTGGTCCAAAATGGCCATTTTTCCAACTTTTTTTTTTTTAGGCAATATAGGCTAGGAAAATGTCTTTTATGATATTCTAGAACGAAAAAACGCCTTTCTAGGCTATAAAAACAAGAAGTCCAAAAAGTCCAAAAATTGACATTTTTCCAAAGGGGTTAACCCATGGTTTTGGTCCAAAAATGGCCATTTTTCCAACTTTTTTTTTTTAGGCAATATAGGCTAGGAAAATGTCTTTTATGATATTCTAGAACGAAAAAACGCCTTTCTAGGCTATAAAAACAAGAAGTCCAAAAAGTCGAAAAAATTGACATTTTTCCAAAGGGGTTAACCCATGGTTTTTGTCCAAAAATGGCCATTTTTCCAAATTTTTTTTTGTTAAGCAATATAGGCCAGGAATATGTCTTTTACGATAGTCTAGAACGCAGAAACGCCTTTCTAGGCTATTAAAAGAAGAATTTCAGAAGGTCGAAAAATTGAGATTTTTTCAAAGGGGTTATTCGATGGTTTTGGGCTAAAATTGGCTTTCTTTGCAACCAAGATCATAACCAAACACTATTTCTTGTGGTATTTTCAGGAGGAACAAATAAAGAAAAATTCAAATTCCCTTTCCAGAACTATGGGTTTACGCCATAAAATGGGATTTTTCAGACATAAAAAATTGTTTTGTTTACAGTCTAAGAAGCAATTTTTATCTACAGCATCATCAAGCACTACTCGTGGTCGTATTTTCACCAAAAGCAAATAAAGAAAATTTTGAATCAAAATCATGGGTTAACCCCTTTGGAAAAATATAACTTTTTATACTTTGAAAAATTGTTGTTTTTGTAGTCTTAAATTTTTATATATATTTATAACATCATTAAACACTATTCCTCGATGTAATTTGGGCCTTTTTCACTGCGGACCACGTTTTGCGCGACACACACAACAAATGTATGTTTGGGTTCAAATTTATCCTTGGTTTTACTCATTATCATACATGACCACTGATACCCAACAACAAAGGAACAAAGAATTTAAACCAAGGATAAAATTGAACCAAAACATGAACACCCAAGAAGGAAAACACTTTTATTTCAATTTTCTAAAGTAATGTAAAAAGTTCTAACTGTCAAACAATGGTTATTTTAAATTTTGACTGTAGTACTCAGCAACACACTTAGTGTGTAAGCAAAGGAGGGCTTGGACAAAACCATCTCTGCGAAGTACATACAGCAACTAGTAATCTGCGACAAACTATTTAAAAGTCAAGTATTAAAGGGCATAACCCTGACTGGAGGTGTACAACATTGCAATTCTAAAGCTAATCCTGGGTTAGCTAAAAAATGAAGCAAGACTCTGGGAAATTTGGCAGAGCTGAGTCCTTCCTACTGGACCTCTACATGGCAAACGAGAGACGACCACCTGAAACAAAGGTTGGTTTTGAAGGCTAGTGGAACAAGCCGAGATAAGCGCTTCACCTTTTATGATCCTCTATTTCACGAAATGGTGTCTGTAAAAGTGACTTAATCTTGATCGTACATCTGCTGATATGGTTTTAAAGAGGAGATAAATGCCAGCAGCATTTCAATCTGTTCCACATTGAGTGCTCTGTTCTTACAATCCATTATTTCCTTTTTCACAGAACAACAATTCAGGTTTCCGCTTCTCTGTAAGGCACGACACTTTATTGGGGCTCTAGGTTCTCTTCCTCTGATAAGCTGTTAATTATGAGAAAGAAATTTAAAATTCTCCATTAATAAATCAGATGTAAATGAATAATTCGTCAGTAATAGGAGACGCATGTTTTGCGCACAGGATTATGGGATCGCCACGGGGCAAAAATTGCAAGTCGCTGCAAAGAAATGTATTGGGTGGAGTTGTTTCTCCGTTAAAAAGAGTGTCTTTGGGCATAGAATGTTGTTGAAGTCCAAAAAACAACTTGATGAGATATTGCCTCTCATAAAAAGCCAGCCGTTGCTAAGAGAAATCGCGATAGCATATATTGTAAAAGACCTATCTAAAGAATAAATTCATTACGTAATATACTCATACCAGCCAATCTATAAAACTCCAAGATACAACAGTTCCACCAAAAGCAGCCGTCTGTGGTCAGTCAGGATTCAGGATTCCAAATCTCTACCTAATAGTTTTAGCTCCAATTATGCACATCCTCGCTTTGACCTGGAAAGACTGAATAAAAGCCGCTCTAAAACAACAAGACTAGAGGCAATGAAGGAAAAAGGTCAGAAATCCTGGGAATAAAATGTGCTAAACCATTACCTGTAGAAATAAAAAGAGACTGGAAAGTTAGAATAAGTTTTTGCGTTGGAACGAATCTCAGTGAAAGGGGTATCTTATGGTTATTATATCTCCAGTATGAGTTTCCAATTTGAAAAGTACCGAAATTGGAGTGGTATCCCTACGTTTCTCTGTTCCCTGATTTATTGTGTAAATTCGTATTGAGTGTCAGCGGTTTACGCAAAATACGTTTCAACGCCTATACACCCCGTCTAATTTCCACAAAAAATCAGTTCCCAAACAAACCAGGATTCCCGTTGTCCACGTTAATAATTTTGGAAAAAAATCAGTTCCCAAAAATCAGTTCCCAAACAAACCAGGATTCCCGTTGTCCACGTTAATAAATTTTGGATTGGTATCCCTACGTTTCTCTGTTTCCTAATTTATTGTGTAAATTCGGTTGAAGTGTCAGCGGTTTACGCAAAATACGTCTCAACGCCTATACACCCCGTCGAATTTCCACAAAAAAATCAATTCCCAAAGAAACCAGGATTCCCATTGTCCGCTCTGATAATTTTAGATCAGAGTAATGTGGACCTTCTTCTCTTGAAAAAAGTAAACGGAAAAAATAGAATCATGGTCAACAGAGTTTGCTTGGCGATCCCGAAGCGTGCTACCATCACCTGTCGAGATAGGAAGAAACTAAGAAGTTAGCATATGGTTCCAATTTGAAAAGTACCCGAATTAGCGTGGTATCCCTACGTTTCTCTGTTCCCTGATTTATTGTGTAAATTCGGTTGAAGTGTCAGCGGTTTACGCAAAATACGTCTCAACGCCTATACACCCCGTCAAATTTCCACAAAAAAACAATTCCCAAAGAAACCAGGATTCCCATTGTCCGCTCTGATAATTTTAGATCGGAGTAATGTGGACCTTCTTCTCTTGAAAAAAGTAAACGGAAAAAATAGAATCATGGTCAACAGAGTTTGCTTGGCGATCCCAAAGCGTGCTACCATCACCTGTCGAGATAGGAAGAAACTAAGAAGTTAGCATATGGTTCCAATTTGAAAAGTACCCGAATTAGCGTGGTATCCCTACGTTTCTCTGTTCCCTAATTTATTGTGTAAATTCGGTTGAAGTGTCAGCGGTTTACGCAAAATACGTCTCAACGCCTATACACCCCGTCGAATTTCCACAAAAAATCAATTCCCAAAGAAACCAGGATTCCCGTTGTCCACGTTAATAATTTTGGATTGGTATTCCTACGTTTCTCTGTTCCCTGATTTATTGTGTAAATTCGGTTGAAGTGTCAGCGGTTTACGCAAAATACGTCTCAACGCCTATACACCCCGTCGAATTTCCACAAAAAAACAATTCCCAAAGAAACCAGGATTCCCATTGTCCGCTCTGATAATTTTAGATCGGAGTAATGTGGACCTTCTCTCTTATAGATAGGAAGAAACTAAGAAGTTAGCGTAAGGTTCCAATTTGAAAAGTACCCGAATTAGCGTGGTATCCCTACGTTTCTCTTTTCCCTGATTTATTGTGTAAATTCGGTTTGAGTGTCAGCGGTTTGCGCAAAATACGTTTCAACGCCTATACACCCCTTCGAATTTCCACAAAAAATCAGTTACCAAACAAACCAGAATTCCCATTGTCCACGTTAATAATTTTAGATTGGTATCCCTACGTTTCTCTGTTCCCTGATTCATTGTGTCCATTGATTCACTGATGCAAAAGAGAGTGTCTCCAGATTTTAGATTTCCAGGGATTGGCATCTCCGCGGCCAGTGTGGTGCCTTGGTTGATGGCTTCTTGCAAGGTTCCTATGGATATATAATTATGTTGTAGTTAATTTTTTATCTAAGGTGATTTGTATTTATTTTTCTTTTGTTTTCACTTCATTAGCAATACATTAAAATTCCCCCCCCCTGCCAAAAAAAAAAAATTACCTGTTACATTACCTATACAAAAGAAAATAAAATTTAAACCACAACATATACATAAATTGGTCTAAATGTTTTTACTGAGTGTTTATCATACAGTGAATGGTTTAACATTTGCATCATGCATTCTGCTTGGTACATGTATCAAGGCATCAACAGCAAATTTGTTTTCACGATAGCATTATCTAGTAGCAGCCTCCTGGGGTGGTGGTTGGTCTTGCAATGTTACCTACCTCTTCAGCTGATTAAGGCAAGCTTTCGGTTCAAGTTTTCATGCCCCCAGGTGGCCTCTGAGGATTACAATGAGTGCTTCATGTTCAATTTGCCTTGCAGAGATATTCTTCTGGAAAATTAAATGTGTTTTTTTACGATCAGACTATAACTTCAACTTACACTGTGGTTATCTGTGTTAGGTTACAATGACTAAGAGTACTACATAAAAATATTGTTTTTAAGGCAACTCAGGTTTCTGCATCGCATTTGTTCTGTTTATCTAGAGAACTACTGTAGATGACTGATTTGTTCCTAATAATGATACAGTACAGTTTAAAGTTGCTTATCCAGGGCAGGAAAAAAATTAAAACCCGCCCACCTGTACATGGTAAATGTGGTTCTAACTTATTTCTTGTTTATAATAAGTCATATATGTAGATATTTTGTGCAAAATTAGTATAGGTAATAACATGACAAAATTGTTACAGGTAATTTCATGAGCCATTAGGCGAGTGAAATTTGAGACAATTTTGAAATATCATGAGTGGTATTTCACGCCACATATCACAAACAAATCTTGCTATTATTTGTTTTTCCCGGCTGGAATTTTTCCAAGTAATCACGCTTGCCAGGCAGCCTGGTGAATGAACCAAGCGAGGAACATGCACACTGCTTCCAATCTCTATATAAAGCTGGTCACTCCCGGCTGGCCCTTTTCATGCAATACCGGGATAAAAGTCACCTCAGCAGAGCTATCCAATCCGGCTCATGTGTTCAGGCCCCTACCGTGAGATGCATTGTAATGCAGTTTGCACGTGAAAGCTTTGGGATTTGCCGCTTTTGTGGTTTGTGTATGAGAGAAATTGACTTGATCTAATTAACCTACAAGGGTTTTAACTGTCATGCAAGCAGTTTGCAAATGCTGAAGATTCATGAAGAACCATAAAAGGTTATTGTTTTCTCAGTAAGATTTTACGAAATCACCTCCTTTCTGAACATATGCAATGAAATTATGCATCATTCAATGTTACAAGAAACAGGCTAATGTCTACTAGCTCCAAAAGAAAATTATCAAACTGCCAAAAAACTTTATATGTGGCCACTCATCCCATCCTCATTTCCCCCATTGAAACAATTTCATATTCATCTCATGCACGATCACAGAATTTTCCATCACTGCATGACATCTTCTTTGCCTCTTAACAACTGAGGGCAAAAATATTGTCAAACTCTTCGCTATAAGCCAAACCCATCAATTCCACAGTGTGATTTAATTCAACGTTTAATACTACCAACGATTCAAAAAAATTCATTATGTCTAAAACTCAAAAAAACACATAAAGGAATTGCCAATGGATACAAATATCTAAAAAATTGACCTGGTTAAATGATAACATCATAAAATTATAAAAAAACAGAGCTATTTCCTGTAATATGATATTTGAAAGTCATTCCTCATGAACACATTTTTAGAAACACCTGAGAGAAAGGACGAAAATGGCTTAAACTCTTAGGCGTGATCCAAACCTGTTTTAAATTCCAAATATTTTTGACAGATTTAATCCCTGGATTTAATACTTCTAAATTTCTGAAAAAACCGGCAAAAATAAAAAAGGTAAGCTTCAGATTAAGTTCATCTTTTCCTCACATTGAAAATTATCCCTGCGTTGCTTTAACATGTTCTTCGCTTTTAATTCCTTTGTCCACACATTGTTGGGAATTGCTTTTCTTTGTTGCAAGGTTTTTGAGATCATAAAAGTGGGATCAAGTATGTACCACATAAGCAGAGCTTACTTTCCAGTATGCTTTTTATATTGTACAAGACATTCGCATCGCTTGGCTTGTTTACATGTATTGCGTGCCTATTGCAACTTTGAATCAAAACAAGCAACCTCGATTTCTTTATTTGGGCGACATGCAAATAATAATTATAACATAGCTGGAAAATTCACCTAATCAAATTCAATAGCGCAAGCGTGCTTCATATTCCTATCAAGCACGCTGATGACGTCAATAAACTATTCGTAATTCCTCGAGTTGTTGTGAGCTTAGCAATCCTGAGTCTCCTGAGTATATCCATAACTCAGCAATAGACAATGAAGTGTTTACCATGTGTTTTATAAGGAAATTTAAGAGGAAACGTTTGAATTTGTTAACCGATAGTAAGGAAAAGAGGCGAGTGTTGTTGTTGTTGTTGTCATCTCCGCGAGCTGTGCGGGCTATGGCGTGAGATCATTCTTTGCAAAGTTGTTTTCTCTCAATAACAATTTTTCGGTAAATCAATAGTTTTCCGGCACCTAAATATGGATTTTTCAATCATTTTAGAGTACACTTTCTCTCAGTTTCAGGATAAAAACACAAGATTAACTGTGAGGAAAAAAAATATATAGTCACGTAAACATTGACGCGTACTGCTTTGAGCGCCCCCTACAATAATAAAATTTTAAGTTAACTGCTGCATTGATCGCTTTGATAATGTTATAAAACAATAAGTTCATGCTGCAGCTGTGCGTATGTCGAGATATTGAGCACTTGGGAAGTTTGGAGAGCACTCAAGAGGCTAGAGTTGCACTTGGCTGCGCCTCGTGCAACTCTTACATCTCTTTCGTGCTCTCCAAACTTCCCGCGTGCTCAATATCTCGACATACGCACGCTGACACATGAACTAATTTGTTAATTAACGTTCTTTCTTGTTCACTATATTAAAAGTCTTCAAAAATAAGAACGGTATTATTAAAATTTTAGTTTATAGTTCTGTCATTGATATTAATCAGATGGAAGTGATTTGTGCAACAATTATAGCAGGTGGCTATGGTCGATTTGCGTAAGGTGCCTCATGCGTTTTGGTCAAATTATTACAGATTTTCCATACGTATGGTATTTGCAGCTTACCTACTGGAAATGCACATTTGGTGTTGTCCCGGGGTGGGGCATTTGTACCCCATTTTTAAGCCCCACCGTGAGGCATTTGCAGCTTTTCCAAAAGGCCAAATACCCGACAAATGCCCGGAAAGGGGGGGGGGATTGGGAAATGGGCATGCTTGGAATTTAGTTGACTGAGCCATTAATAAAGAATGTCATTTTGCCAGGAAAGTTGTCTATTGTATGTGATAAAAACAAAACAGCCCGAAAATCGTTTGAAAATATAGAGCAACTGGGAATTTTCTACAAATGTATTTTCTGACGCTGTTACATAATGCTAATGAGATTAAAGCATAATGAAGTTCAACACTCGTGGTTTGCTGTTTATCTTCAAAAGACGCTTTATTTTTTAGTTTTTCATCGAAATATCGGGTTAAAAACAAACAAATATTAATATACAGATAGGATTCATCAAAATAAGCAAGGCTTTGAAGGCAAAAAGCTAAGCGGGAAGGAATTCGTTGCGTTTGAAGAGTATCAGAGAGTTTGTGTATAGCCGGCTCGGCGATTCTTACTGTTTTCTTACCTGGATTTTCGCGTTTATCTTGCTTGTTATCCTCCAGAATCCTCTAAAATAGTTTGCTTGACTTGTATTTGGTCAAAATGCGTCGATACAAGCTTTCATGGCCATTCTTCGCAAACCCCGCGACAAAATCCTTGCCGCATTTCTCATTTTTCAAAAACGTGGTTGCGTTACGCTAACAACCGACCGGGGACTGGAACTAGCCACATAATTATGCAAAATTTGTGGGCCAAATTTGGAGTAACGCAAACAGTGAACGCTAAGTTTTGCACATTTTTTTCGTTAAAGGTCCTGAAGCTCCTAGTACAGGACCGGGAAGACTACGAGTAGTCCCCCATTTTTCCTCAGGGATAGTAGAGCGTGCGAAACGCGAGCGCGCCTGAAAATCACCCCTCGCGAGAAAAGGCGACACGCGGCGGGGAGAGAGAAAAATGCCGCGTGTCGCCTTTTCTCGCGTGGGGTGATTTTCAGGCGCGCTCGCATTTCGCTCGCTCTACTATCCCTGAGGAAAAATGGAGGACTAATCGTAGTCTAAGGACCGGGAGACAATTTATGAGTCTCGATGCTTACGCAAGCAAGAATAAATATGATTTGTAATGCAGCGAAGAAATAATTACATCACTACAAACTGCATCGTGTCCAGATGTGAAGTATTTTAGAGTTCTTCTTGATCAATTTCTAACGAATGGTATCATTGGTTCGTGTGCAGGAGGCAGTCTCTACTAACTCGTGCGTATATAAAGGAAAGTACCTACAGTTGAAATATACAGTCAGTATGTCAGAAAAATCTCGATTTGCTTGAACAGGGGCCACAACGAGGAATTGGTGGGTAATGATGAAGTTTCTATTGTTCGCGCCCGCAAGTAACTGATGGTTTAGCGTAAATTCTGTTGACAATCGGTGAGGGTAAAAGGAGGAATGAGTTCGCGGAATGGCATGTGGCATGGCTTGTAGCCTGAATTTCATGCGATTTCTTCGAGTCATTATTACTCCCTGAGTTATTGAGGGAGTAATAGGCAAGGAAAATGTGTTGGAGAATGTTCTAGAAAAAAAAAGCCTTTCCAGACTATAAACACAACAAGTTAAAAAAGTCGAAAAATTGGGATTTTTCCAAAGGGGTTAGTCCATGGTTTTGGTCAAAACTTGGCAATTTTTCGATCTTTTTAATATAGGAAAAAAGGCAAAGAAAATGAGTTTAAAAATATTCTACAAGGGAAAAAAGCTTTTTCAGACACTAAGAGCAACAAGTTAAAAAAGTCGAAAAATTGGGATTATTTTAAAGGGATTAGTCTATGGTTTCGATCAAAAATTGGCAATGTTTCTGTCTATGTAATATAGGCAAAATAGGCCAGGAAAATGTGTTTGAGAATATTCTAGAAAGAAAAAAAATGCCTTTCCACGCTATAAAAACAAGAAGTTAAAAAAGACGAAAACTTGGGATTTTTCCAAAGGGGTTCGTCCATTGTTTTGGTCAAAAACTGGCAATTTTTCCATCTTTATATTATGGGCAAAATACGCCAGAAAAATGTGTTTCAGAATGTTCTAGAAAGAGAAAAAAGTCCTTCTAAACTATAAAAACAACAAGTTAAAAAAAGTCAAAAAAATTGGTATATTTTTTAAAGGGGTTAAACCATGGTTTTGGTCAAAAATTAACAATTTTTCCACCTTTTTAATATAAGGAAAATAGGCCAGAAAAATGTGTTCAAGAATATTTTAGAAAGAAAAAAGCCTTTCCAGACTATAAAAACAAGGAGCTAAAAAAGTCGAAAAAATTGGGATTTTTCCAAAAGGGTTAGTCCATGGTTTTGATCAAAAATTGGCAAATTTTTCTATGTTTTTAATATCTTCTACTGTATCCAGAATATTAAAAAACCATCTTTTGAGCCTAGATTTCCCAAAAAAACGGCTGTAAAAAAAACGTCGATTTTTTGACCAAAACCCATGGACTAACCCCTTCGCGAATTTTCGATTTTTTTGGACTTTTTTCAAACTTCCCTATTCCTCTCTAAAAAGAATATTTTTTTATTCAGAATATCAAAAAATGACCTTTTGTGGCTACATATCCCGAAAATAACAAACATGAAAAAAGGTCGATTTTTGACAAAAACCATGGACTAACCCTTTTGGAAATTTTCGGATTTTCCTACTTTTTTCAAAATTTCCTATTCCCGTCTAAAAAGCATTCTTTTCCATCCAGAATATCAAACAACGACCTTTTGTGGCTCCCAAAAAAACACACATGAGAAAAAGGTCAATTTTTGACAAAAACCATGGGCTAACCGCTTTGCAAATTCTTGACTTTTTGGAGTTTTTTAAACTTTACTATTCCGTACTCTAAAAACCATTCTTTTCTATTCAGAATATCAAAAAACAATCTTTTGTGGCTAGATATCCTTACAAACACTTATGAGAAAAAGGCCGATTTTTTGTCAAAAACCATGGACTAACCCCTTTGCAAATTTTCTATTTTTTGGACTTTTTTCAACTTTACTATTCTTGTCTAAAAAGTATTCTTGTCTATTCAGAATATCAAAAAATGACCTTTTGTGTCTACATATCCCAAAAATACACACACGGGAAAAAGGTTGATTTTTGACAAAAACCATCGACTAACCCCTTTGCAAATTTGCGGTAGTTTTGCACTTTTTGCAAACTTTACTATTCCGGTCTAAGAAGCACTTTTTTCTATCCAGAATATCAAAAAACTATATTTTGTGGCTAGGGTTCCTAAGGAAAATACATATGAGAAAAAGGTCGATTTTTTGACAAAAACCATGGAGTAACCTCTTTGCAAATTTTCGATTTTATGGACTTTTTTCAGACTTTACTATTCCGGTTTAAAAAACATTCTTTTTTATCCAGAATATTAAAAAACCCTCTCTTGTGGCTACATTTTTTTAAAAATTACACATGAGAAAAAGGTCGGTTTTTTGACAGAAACCATTGACTAACCCCTTTGCAAATTTTCGAGTTTTTGGTCTTTTTTCGAACTTTACTCTTTCGGTCTAAAAAGCATTCTTTTTTATCCAGAATATCAAAAAGCGATTTTTTTTTGTGGTTAGATTTCCCCCCAAAACAGTCTATAAAATAGTCTTTGAATTTGTTCTACATACGAAACAAGCATTTCTAGACTACAGAAATATCGGTATTGTAAAGTCGAAAAATTGGATTTTTTCAAAGGGGTTAATCCATGGTTTTGGCCTAAGGTTGACCTTTTTTGTCCATTTCGTATTGTTTGTGAAAATATTTTCAAAAGAGGTAATTAACCTATGGTTTTGGCCAAAAATTGTTACTTTTTTCGTTTTGTATTTTCGGTCAAAGTTGTCCATAAAATCGTCTTTAAATATGTTCTACAGAGGAAACAAGCATTTCTAGACTATAAAAATATCGAAATATAGTCGAAACACTTTTTCTTTCGGTAAAAATTGTCCGAAAAATAATCTTTGAATAGGTCCTACATAGAAAACAAGAATTTCTAGACTATAAAAGTTTCATCTTATATGGTCTAAAATTGGATTTTTCCAAGGGATTAACCCACGGTTTTGGTTGAACATTTTAAATTGTCCATTTGGCATTTTCAGTCAAATAGTCCATAAAATAGTCTTTGAATATGTTCTACATAGAGAAAAAGCAGTTCTAGACTTTAAAAATATCGATCTTATATGAAGTAGAAAATTGGATTTTTCCATAGGGGTTATGTCATTATGGTGGTTAAAGACTGTCATTTTTAATTAGTTATTTTCATATCGCCGACAGGACAACGATTGTACGGTAGTTTTGGAAGGGGATCACCATATAAGGCTTGATTTCCAGGTAGTTGTTTGTGTACCATGCATTTAGCTGATCAGTTTCTAATCGCTCTGGGTCGTTCTTTTTTTTTGGATTTTTGTTTTAAGGTCATCAAAAACAATCATACTTTGCAGAAATTCGTGTATCACAGTATATCTGTGGCGCCTTGAGGTTGCAGGTTGGATGAGTTTGGGGGACGGTGTGTGGCATAGTTTAAATTTTGCTGCTAGGGTTAAGGTTTAAATCCGAACGGAAATCTCAACCCTAACTGGATAGTCTATGGCATTTTGAATGCGGAGACACCCCGGCCATTCCGGCAAACTATTACTCCATCTGCGCTAGCAGTCTCTGCTAACGCTCCTAGGTCCCAGTCCTCATACAGTGGCAGGAGAACACTGAGGACTTAAGATGCAAGATCGGGGATAAGCTCCTTTTAATGCGGTAAGATAAAGATTGAAATTCGATGTACAGGTGATCTTACCTCAGTAAGCGTTATTTCAACTTGGTGTGCACGTGTAGCACGTTTATTTTATTTGCAAGTAGCCGAGTGAATTAGAAAGCCTGAGGATATAAAAGCACTTATCAAGACTAAGTCGCTTTATATGTGGATTTTAAATCTCGTTATCTTGCAATAAAATATTTATATATCATTTTAGTATTTATTATTGAGGTTTTTCTCGAGGAATTTGTCCAAAATCAAATTTCTATGCAATTATCCACTTCTGAACGTTTATTTGTACAGACACACACTTGTAGAATTCTTCAACCTCTCTTCCGGTTGACTTTCGACTAAGTCCCGATCATCAATCAAAAGCACAGTGATCAGTAGTCATATCATATGCGCGCTGTTTTAAGACTATAGCAAAGCTTCAATGTTTACTTTCGTAATCTACATTTGAATTGTACGAAGAGCAGAAGACTCCTATTAACATCATAAAAAGCCGCTTACATCACATAGAAAAAGAGTTTACCTGGCCTAAGCTTATAATTCATTTATAAATATTTAGTCTAAAGCGCCAGTTTATCTAGTTTGAATCGAAGTCAGACGCTTTTAGTCGCCTGGAAACTGCATTACATAGACTAAAAAAAGAAATCCAGTGATAGACACGACAAAGTCAATTTAAACAAATATAAAATTCTATATACATTTGCTTAAACTTAAGGAAATATAAGAATAATTCATCATATTCTGCCATTTTTTTTCGCGTGCTATTTATTGTTTTTGAAAACAGAAAAAGGGTTTCAATATTTTACTTGTTCTGAGGTAATTTTGAAAGCCTACCGCAATATCTGTAACATCGTATTAATAAAGAGACCGATTTCGTCGTAAAATAACTACCACTTGAAGGAAAAAATGACCTTTATTGTAAAAGCAATGGTTATTGTAAAAGGTTCGATTGAGTTTACGAAATTATTAGTAAAAATAATTTAAGAAGAAAGAAAATCGTGCAAAGGGCGTTCTTTGCAGCTGGTAGGCAAATATTCCTTTTTTGTGAAAAAGAAAGGAAATCCGCAGACATTAACATACATATACCGAATTTGCTCATACATACTATTTGGATTACATTGGAAAGTAACATATATTTCTTAGTATTTTTAAAATTTCACGTTAGAACACTGAAAAAATGGCAGAAATAAAAAAATTGGTATCAATTGGTTAACAAATATATTCAAATAATGCTGAGCAAAATAGCAGATTTTCTGCTTTTAGTAATGTGCTTAACTCGCCTATGAATTAGCTGTCTCAATTCGTGTTTGATGTCCCTTTTTAACAGTGCGTACACTAACGGGTTTACAGCCGAGTTTCCTATTAGAAGCAAGGTACAAATTGAGATTAGTTCTTCATGATCATAGTCAGATAAACTGCTACAAGAAAATGAAAGGCATAGTATTAAATAGTTAACGATGACATAGCATCCGAAGCAGAACAGCGCTATTGCAATCACGAAGCCAACTGCACTGGTTTTCCTTCTCCGCGGAATGGAAGCTCTGATTAATGCTTGATTATGGCGAATCTGTCGTTCAATAGACTTCATAGCATAGTTTTGTTTTGCCTGTACTAGCAAAATACGAACAACGGCGTAAAAAATAAGCGAGCACGATATTATTTCAAGCCCAGAGACTCCGGTTATATGCAAAGCCTTTAAAAAAACAGGAGATTTTGTTGCGTATGGGCCTAGTAAAAGAGATGTAGAAATCGTCAGCGGAATGAACCATGAAAATACGATGACTGTCCCCTGTTTTCGCCCTACCATAGAAGTTGGGTACTTAAAAGGGTAGACAAGAATGGTGTAGCGATCCAGGATCAAAGCGCAGAGGTTTGTGGTCGACGAATGGAGAAAAAACCAATAGAAGGCGACAAATAAGCTCATGTTGCAGTTTGTAACGTACTTGCAGATATATCCCATAGGAAAAACAGCTGCTCCAACCGCAAAGTCTGCTACTGCCAGGGAGAGAACAAACCAGTTTGCTGAACAATACAGCCGACGATTTATAGAAATAAGTAAAATCACGGAGCAGTTTCCTAACACTGTAAGAAAAGTTAGAAACCAGCCAAAGAACTGGAACCACCACTCCATCATGCCAGTAAGCAACCGATCTCTTCAAAACCGTTCGGTAGTTTTGCACTCCATATATAGTCAAAATAAGCGAAAGGGAACCAACCGGAAGGTTTTTCTCTGCTCAACAGTCCTGATACGTGTCTAACAATTACGTAAGCAACAGAACGCACGTCGAATTTACTT
The DNA here is from genome assembly GCA_942486035.1 of Porites lobata. NCBI lineage: Eukaryota > Metazoa > Cnidaria > Anthozoa > Scleractinia > Poritidae > Porites > Porites lobata. The sequence goes on from CALNXK010000004.1 coordinate 6,773,518, forward strand.
GTGAATTTTACTGACGTCCACGCTTTCCTGTCGCAATCAGCCTTTGCATAGAGTAGAACTTGCTTACAGTTTTTAATCAAAAATCGCATGAAAACTTTTGTCCTATAATAATTCAGTTGGCGAATGACGATTGTGTTTTGACAAAAAGAGGGTGACATTTATTACTTTTGTATGAAGAAATACTCTTTCAGGTGGCGATTTTTTTAATTGTTACATGCAATTCAATTGACTGTTACAGGTGTTTTGAGATGAGTTTGTCATGTAAATGATACGAATCTGCCAGTTTCCCAAGCAAAATCCATTGTTGCCTCAAGCATTGCTAAACCACCATATTAGACAAACTGCGAAACCCACTTACTTGACTCCTAAAAGCAGTTTCTTGTGTTTCTCTAAACTTTTTAGGACTGTCAAATAATGTCACTGTTTATAGATCACTTCGTTATATTTCAGTAACAATATTTTCGGTCGCTACACAAGCGTTAATCGAATTTCTGTTTTTATCGAAAGAAGTGAAAAACTATACATATTTTTTAATATATAATACACAATGATTATGTATTTTTTGAAAAACAAATAAAATAATCATCGAATTGCCCCCATGAATAAAAATATTTTTGTATAATGTTTCTGGTTTGGCAAACTGGAAAAAACTAAACTAAACAAGCAATTTATTCTCTTGCATTTACATTCGTATACCCTCCACTTCTTCTTTGCCAGCTAAAAAGCCTATGAAGCTTTTGAACAAAAAGTATCTTTGCAAGATGCTCCCATGGAGACAAAAAAGATTTCGTGTCATACTATTTACAGAATGCTTCCTTCAATCGGTTCGATGGATACTGCGTTAATTTGGTTGCGTTATCAGCAGCCTACAGCACTATTTTTTTATCTGTTAGCAGACAAAGGTATTTATTTTCACCAGTTCATGCGGATGCCACCTAGCCAAATGTAACATGATTTTTACTGCGGCCAACCTTCAAAATTGTCACCGGCGCTTGGAAAGAGAATTTCGCTAATCAAACAGGACAAACGAGCTGACAGTCGACGGTCTTGGCATTGTTTGATCGACGAAAATATACTCCAACCAAATAAAATTTCCAGGTTTTCATTTCGAAGAAAAAATAGCTGTGTAAACAATGGTAAGAGTACTTGCAATTCAAACTCTGATTACCTCCCAATGCCGTAGGGCAACAGGATGTTGTATTTGCTTCTGAATTTGTAATTCACAGCATCCTAATGGATAAATACTGAAATGAATTGTGATGAGCAGTATCTCCCTTTGGTTATATTTTCCATGTTAGGCAGCTGTATATAAGTTGGTTCTTAATTTTAAGTCTGTGGACAATTCCAGCTGAGGTATGACTTTTAAATGTGCTTTAAATTGTCCAACGGTTGACAACACATCTTGGTAATAATGCTAGTTTATTAATACGTGTCCTTTTTCGGTATGGTAGTTGAGACATTTAAAATTGTGAATGACAAAATTTCAGCACCCTATCAAGCAAATAGTGTCTTCCAAGAATTATATCAAACGTTACAAACACTGGCAAAAACGACAGTTGCAATCCGTTTCAATCTTCTTATAATAAAATTTGTGCATCCGTGCTTCCATTTGTATTTTCTTTGTTAATTATACTTTGTTTTCAAGTTTTGAGCAGTTATCTTTATGCAGTTTGTTGACGGTTGCCACTTTTTGAATTTTGAAAGCCCCTTTAAGTGAAATATCTCCAACCGCGTGACCCTGAAGTGCAGTTAATCGTGCTGCGCAGAGTTTCTATACCATTTGAGTCTGTGGACAAGAAAATCTGCAGCAGTATTCCATGTCAGAATGAAGTTTATTGTGTTATGCAAGGCGGTTCTCTCTTTTGACTCTCTGATCATTGATGTGGCAGCTGTTCGATTCAGAAAGACCACTTCAAGGAACCGATCGATTTTTAGTCATCTTAATATCCATAAAATGTGAATTTAATATTTACCATGGGCCTTAAAGGGTTTTTGAGAAATTACGGTGAATGTATGAGAATCTAATGTAGAATAATTTTCCTAAAATGGTTGTTCTGAAAGAAAAAAAATAAATTGTATACTAAAGCTACACACGTAAGGATTCTACTGACAAAATTTGAGGGCTTTACATGTGGTCGAATTATAATTAATATTTTCCTACACATTTGCCTGTAAAAGTTTTTCTTCCCGCCGAAAAATTGGAGACGAACATACAAAAAAGCTAAAGAAAGCGTGCATGACACTTCTAGAAAAATTTGACATCCACTTCCTTTCACTTTTTGAAATTGAATAAGAAAACTCCAGAAAGTTCGCCACCTACATTTCAGCTGTACATTTCACAAATTGACCGAGGCTGAATAAGCGCGATAGAGATCGAAAGTTCATTTTTCTTAGTGGCGTTTTCACCGCCTTCGTCATTTTGTTAGTTAATGTTAAAATCCTAAAGACGTCGCCCGCATGCATAAACTTTATTGTACCGTATTGTAAGTGAACGCCGGCGTCTCATTTGTTAAGCCCTTCATCTTCAAAATGAAAGCTAAAACCTAAGATCCGGTAATGCTTTTTAACTCTTGATTTTCTTGACAAATCTTGATGAGCGATCGCTGAAATTAAAGCTCAAGAACGTCTCTCAACAAGACTGATTTTCAATTGATTCAAAAAATTTTTCAAAGAAAAATTAAAAACATTTTCCTTCCTCCTTGTTATACTCGATCCAGCCGTTGAAAAACCTTTGAAAACGGCTGCAAAGTTCTCAGCAGGCGATTAGAAACTCACTTGACAGCTTTCAAAGCTCTCAGCTAAAAGATTTCTTACGGTCATGAAAACTCCCGGGGGGTACTTGACGAGGTCCTACCCCCTTACCCCTCTATATAAGGTACCCGTAATGGAAAAATGGTACTCCTTTCACATGCCTACGTTTAGAATGTCGCATCCCTTTTGACTGCTGTAAATGTACTGACGTTTTTATTAAAATATGAAAAATCACAAAAGCAGAAATTTAGTGGAAGCCATAAATTCTTCTGTTAGCCCATTTAGGTCTTCTGGCAGATGGACCGACGGATTTCCCTACCCCTTTGTGCATACACTTCAACTAGTGAAATCCCTGGCCTTTCATATACCTGAGGCCTGAAAAAAATACTCCTTTCGGGCGGAGCCTCCCCATACAGGGCATGATAGGGAGTACCCCCAGGGTAAAAACTTCTCATGCGTTCAAAAATTTCACAAAATCACACCTGCTAAATGAAAACACATCAGCCCTATAAAAGATAAATTATTGCTTACGGGCACTTTCAGCCCGCCTTGTTTAAAAAACGACAAAATTAGGTAATATAATACTTCTCAGTTTATGGTTCATGTTCTAGCTATGCAAACTCTCAGTCGATAAACTTAGAGTGAATTTCCACTGTCGTGTAATTCTTAGGTGCGTACCCACGTACATTTTACGAGCGCATATAAAATAGAGGAAATATATGAAAGGTCATCGTGCGTAAACGTTACAGCTGAACCTTGCGCAACTTTAAAGTTTGCCCGCGGCCTTTCATGCATTGCCTCTCATGGAAATCATCCCTTACACTAGAAGGACGTCAACTCACCCTCATCATAAGTGTCTAAATAAATGTGCGTACCTCTCACTGTTGAGTGTTGTTGTTGATACTTTTCGTTTTTTCGTTTTCAAGGCTTGTATGCAAATTGGCCCCTAATCTTCCTTCCCACCTACAGGGGGTGAAAAAAGACTAGAACACACACATACACACACAAAAGCATCCTTTACCAGCGAAGTAAAAAAGAACCACCTGATTGTATTTACTACACAAAGGAAAATTACAGTGTTAATCCGATGGGTTTTTTCACTTTTTTCAAAAGTAAGAAAGTCAGCGCTAAAACGTGACGTGCAATTCATGGAATCCCACAGTGCACAGCAAGCGCAGTGGACATTACATGCCAACTGGCAGCAAAGTAATTGATAACTGTATAGTGCCTCTTCCTGTTTTAGCTACGTCCATGTTGGATTTTGATTCGAGTTTATTCAGAAAGGTCACGTACTGTGCATGGAGAAAGAGTAATCACACAAAAAACGATTTTCGAGGCATATGATTTTAAGAGGGAAGATTATTTAATTGATAACTGAGAATTAAAATTTGGCTGAAAAGATAAAATAAATTTTCATGTCTGAACAGTATGCCACAAGTAATATTTCTTTTAAGAAAAGAGAAACAAGGATTAAAAAGTAAGTAAACGTAGCTAATAATCCAAGCGAGTCTTTTTTACACTGTACAACAACTCTTCACAAATCGAAGATAGCCTTAACGCTTCGAAAATTATCAGACTTCTGTCATGAAACGCGCGTAATTCACATCTAATTTAACTCGTCATCATTTGATTACACATACTTATTATTCACTTAAAGAGTTTGAAAGCAATATTTAGAACCAGCCTTCTAGGCAGCCATTCCCAGTTCAATCATCGCTTGATATTTTTCCATATGTAACGGAACTGTATACTGACGTTGATTGATAATCACTAGTTCGTTATCATATTCAGTTTTACATTTTGAAGGTTACTCATTAGTCATCACTTTGCTTAACAACTGGAACTCGATGGAGGTAAAATTATATGCTCGCTGAAAGTCAGTTCAAAAACCCTTCAGTACCGTGATAGTTTATGCGGAAATTCAAGCTTCAAGGACAAGGCTACCCTTGAAACGGCGTCATTTTTTGTAATCACAAATACAATGACGACGGATGTTTAATTTCTAACCATTTTCTGAGCCTAAATAGTTCTTCTTATCGTAACGACATTCTTGCCCAAAGATTGAAAAAATTTAGTGTCGTGAACAGATTCATACATGACGGATAACGACATAGTTAAAACGCCGAAAGGTCTGGATTCGTGTACCATTTCATTAAAACTAAAAAACGAATAATAACATGGTAACATTTGTACGTAATTCCTGCCCTTTATGATGACGCATTACAGTAGGGTCTGTATTACAGTGCAACCGCCTTAACATGAACACCAAATGGACAGAGCCAAGTGTCCGCATTACAGAGGTGTCTGCATTACAGTGCAACTCTCCTTAATACAGACACTAAAGGGACAGAGACAAGTGTCTGCATTACAGAGATGTCTGCATTACAGTGCAACCGCCTTAATATGGACACCAAAGGGACAGAGCCAAGTGTTGGCATTAAAAAGGTGTCTGTATTACAGTCAGACCGCCTTAATATGGGCACAGAAGGGACAGAGCCAAGTGTCTGCATTACAGGGGTGTCTGTATTACAGTCAAACTGCCTTAATATGAACACCAAAGGGACAGAGATAAGTGTCCGCATTACAGAGGTGTCTGTATTACAGTCAAACTGCCTTAATATGAACACCAAAGGGACAGAGCAAGTGTCCGCATTACAGAGGTGTCTGTATTACAGTGCAACCTCCTTAATATGGACACCAAAGGGACAGAGCCAAGTGTCTGCATTACAGAGGTGTCTGTATTACAGTGCAACCGCCTTAATATGGACACCAAAGGGACAGAGCCAAGTGTCTGCATTACAGAGGTGTCTGTATTACAGTGCAACCTCCTTAATATGGACACCAAAGGGACAGAGCCAAGTGTCTGCATTACAGAGGTGTCTGTATTACAGTGCAACCGCCTTAATATGGACACCAAAGGGACAGAGCCAAGTGTCTGCATTACAGAGGTGTCTGCATTACAGTTTAACTCTCCCTAATACAGGCACCAAAGGGACAGAGCCAAGTGTCTGCATTACAGAGTTGTCCGTATTACAGTATAACCTCCTTAACATGGGCACAAAAAGGACAGAGCCAAGTGTCTGCATTACAGAGGTGTCTGCATTACAGTGCAACCGCCTTAATACAGACACCAAAGGGACAGAGCCAAGTGTCCGCATTACAGAGGTGTCTGCATTACAGTCAGATCTCCTTAATACAGACACCAAAGGGACAGAGCCAAGTGTTCGCATTACAGAGTTGTCCGTATTACAGTATAACCTCCTTAGCATGGGCACAAAAGGGACAGAGCCAAGAGTCCGCATTACAGAGTTGTCCGTATTACAGTATAACCTCCTTAGCATGGGCACAAAAGGGACAGAGCCAAGTGTCCGCATTACAGAGTTGTCCGTATTACAGTATAACCTCCTTAACATGGGCACAAAAGGGACAGAGCCAAGTGTCTGCATTACAGAGGTGTCTGCATTACAGTGCAACTCTCCTTAATACAGACACCAAAGGGACAGAGCCAAGTGTCTGCATTACAGAGGTGTCTGCATTACAGTGCAAATCTCCTTAATACAGACACCAAAGGGACAGAGCCAAGTGTCTGCATTACAGAGGTGTCTGTATTACAGTGCAACTCTCCTTAATACAGATACCAAAGGGACAGAGCCAAGTGTCTGCATTACAGAGGTGTCTGTATTACAGTCAAATCTCCTTAATACAGATACCAAAGGGACAGAGCCAAGTGTCTCCATTACAGAGGTGTCTGTATTACAGTCAAACCTCCTTAATATGGGCACAAAAGGGACAGAGCCAAGTGTCCGCATTACAGGTGTCTGTATTACAGTCAAACCGCCTTAATATGGGCACAAAAGGGACAGAGCCAAGTGTCCGTATTAAAGAGGTGTCTGTATTACAGTCAAACCGCCTTAATATGAGCACAAAAGGGACAGAGCCAAGTGTCCGTATTAAAGAGGTGTCTGTATTACAGTCAAACCGCCTTTATATGGGCACAAAAGGGACAGAGCCAAGTGTCTGCATTACAGAGGTGTCTGTATTACAGTCAAACCGCCTTAATATGGACACCAAAGGGATAGAGCCAAGTGTCTGCATTACAGAGTTGTCCGTATTACAGTATAACCTCCTTAACATGGGCACAAAAGGGACAGAGCCAAGTGTCTGCATTAAAGGTGTCTGCATTACAGTGTAACTCTCCCTAATACAGACACCAAAGGGACAGAGCCAAGTGTCTCCATTACAGAGGTGTCCGTATTACAGTATAACCTCCTTAACATGGACACAAAAGGGACAGAGCCAAGTGTCCGTATTAAAGAGGTGTCTGTATTACAGTTTAACTCTCCCTAATGCAGACACCAAGGGGACAGAGCCAAGTGTCCGCGTTACAGAGTTGTCCGTATTACAGTATAACCTCCTTAACATGGGCACAAAAGGGACAGAGCCAAGTGTCTGCATTACAGAGATGTCTGCATTACAGTGCAACTCTCCTTAATACAGACACCAAAGGGACAGAGCCAAGTGTCCGCATTACAGAGTTGTCCGTATTACAGTATAACCTCCTTAACATGGGCACAAAAGGGACAGAGCCAAGTGTCTGCATTACAGAGGTGTCTGCATTTCAGTGTAACTCTCCCTAATACAGACACCAAAGGGACAGAGCCAAGTGTCCGCATTACAGAGGTGTCCGTATTACAGTATAACCTCCTTAACATGGACACAAAAGGGACAGAGCCAAGTGTCTGCATTACAGAGGTGTCTGTATTACAGAGATGAGTGTAAGGAGGGGCTCAAATTAACACTTTATTTTTAACAGTAAAAGTGATTAAAAATCTGAAGTTAATAATTTATTATTTATAATTTATCTTTCGAGGACTTGTATTTATTCACAAAACAATCACTCCAATTCGGAATTTCTGAGAAGCTTTTTTTCCAAGCCCTTACTGCGGAGGGTTCTGAAACAATCTTCTCGATGAATAGTCTGTAATAATTTTTACAACGGAATTTGGTTAAGACTATTGTTCTATCTTCTAGTTGACAGTACTCTGAAGTTGCTCCAAGCAGATCAGGAACCGTGGAACCAAATGCCTTTCGTTTCAAATCCGGAGGAATGGCAGCAATTAATTGAAAATAGTGCAAATAGTTAGCTTTAATTTCAAATCTATTTTGAGATTCATCGAAGGTTAGAAATTTACCATTTGAGTTCATTAAATCGCTAATGAAAGTAACACTCTGATTAAACAATTATTTCCAGAAGACACTATTCCTTTCTATTGTAATTCTCCTGTTATTCCAAACAATGAGGTCATTGTTTTTATCGTATTCTGAGAATTTCGTTAGTTCTTGGAAATAATCTAATAACTCACGGTAGAATAAAGGTAGATTGTTGTCAAGAGTTGCAGTATTGTAGTTGCACTTAAGAAGGAACGGCAGGCCACCATATTTGTCGAAATAGAAATTCGGTATTGCCTTCCAATTGTCATCAGAGTTGCTAATCAGTCTAGCTATCCAGGCTAGTCGCAAAGATTTAACCACAATTTCAAAATTTATAAAGTTAAGGCCACCATTTTCAAGTGGCTGGCATACAACATTTCGCTGAATGTTATCTTTCTTATTTTTCCACAAAAACGAGAACAGGACAATATGAAGAGGAATGGACTCAGCGGGCACCCTTGACGAACTTCTCCGGATACAGTGAAGTAATCAATCATGTAACCAGCGTTCATCACTGCTGCCTCGGAATTATTGTAAAGAATTGACAGCCATCTTGTTAAGAATGGCCCCAAATTAAACAATTCTAAGCTTCCTTTTATAAAGTTCCACTCTATGGAATCGAATGCTTTTTCAAAGTCGATAAAAAGAAAAATTCCTGAGATCTTCTTCACGTCCGTGTATTCCATAAGGTCATTCAAAAGTCTTACGTTTTGACCAATAAATCTATCCTTCATAAATCCTGTTTGGTCCCAATGGATTAGTTTGGGAAGGAAAGGTTCTATATATACACGAATAAGAAACAGTTCTGTAACGTATCACAACATCATGTGGTCAAAATTTGGAAAATAGACCAATTAAACCGTCGGGTTACAGGCCTCTTTTGCACAGCCCCGAGTTTTAAAATCTGGTGTACGTTTTTTACATTCGCTGATTTTTGCTGTGTGAAAAGTATAGGAAAACGTTCAACGTGTGCGCTGTTCCGTTCCTGTCAGCTTTTTAAACGGGAGGGGTGTATTAGAACGCACAAGGTGTCATAACAGGTTTCAATGAAGTTTAAATCAACTCGGCAGCAGTAAAGGTGAGTGCTTATGGGGCAATGTCGCTAAAAGACAATTTTGAAGAGCTTTTCAGTTCGCTTTGTTTGTCTACAACCAACATACAGAACATACATTTCTCTTTGAAAGGATTCTAATACGCACAGCGGTTAGAAACCTCCGTCTGCTGTATTTTGCAAGAGTGAAGACCAGCCTCTTAACTAGTGATGTTCACGACCAGAAAACATTTTATCTCCCACGTTCCACGATGGATTGTCTTTGCAAGGTTTAGGTTCAAAATGGTATGGGGGATATATCTTTCCATAATCAAACGTCGTGGCTTGGCAAAAACTTGAAAATGGAGGTATTGCGTACACGTCTTTAGCGCTATCGTTTGCATTTTTGCCAAACGCCCACATCGTATTTGCGTATGTTCCATGTAGTCCCAAATATGAACTACAAAGGTTTGTGGCGTTTTGGAATTGCGGTGCATAGGAAGCTGGCGGATGATGATACAATCGTGTGTCGTGAAAATACTGTTTTATCTTTATGTCCTGCAGCCAAATACCGATCTGTTGGTCAGCGTGAGGATGACAAAGCATCGTGCTTTCGTTTTGCGCCAAGAACTGTTGAATGATATTCTTAGAGAACAACAGAAATGATTCATCAATCCATGTGATGCCAACTTCGCAGTGAAAAAGTCCCCAAACTAGGTTGTCTTTTGGCCGTAAAGAAATCTCTTCCAGAAGCCTCTTTAAACAAAGGAAATAGTCATCGTCAATTCTAAGAAGATACTGAAAGTCAAATTTAGCCATCGCCCATCTTATATGGTTAAGAAAACGAAGTCCAAACTCCCAGCCTCCTTGTAAAGCCTGTAATTCCATGTCCTTGTAAGTATTTCTCTCAGAAACTGTCAACGTACGCTGAAAGTAGTCTTTGATGAAGCCATCGGTTATAAAGACGCACTTAACCTGTTTGAGAAAACACCCCGATATCATTTCGAGAATGACGAAGAGAAAGAGTCAGTGGGGCTTTTCTGGGGAAGGGGGGAGGGCTCTTAGTATATCCTGGGGGCTTTTTATCGGATGCATTTTCTTGTTTATGCAGGTAGATAGGCATATAACTAGTGTATCAGGGGTTATAAGCGTAAGCACGCTGGGGGAGGAGGCTTTTTAGTATGTTCGGGGGCTTTTTATCGGAAGCATTTTCTTTTTTACAGGTAGATGGGCGTATAACTAGTGGATAAGAGGTTATAAGCGGAAGCATGCCGGGGGGAGCTCTTTAGTATATTCGGGGGGTTTATTATCGGATGCCTTTTTTTGTTTACGGGTAGATGGGCGTATTCTTAGATTGCACATGACGTCACCAAAAATCAAACTAAGAAACTATCGGGGGTATAAACGGAAGTTTATGGCATTCCGGCATCCACTAACCATATCTCCTGTGCAGTGTTTCCACCAGGTGCCGCGAATCGCCTGCCTTCTATCAAATCTTGCTGGTGCAGTACTAACAATTATCAGTAACATTACTTTCTTCTTGTTGATTCCTAAGTCTTGAAAATCTAATATTGGAAGAAGATTCGCGTTGGATATAGCTTCTGTTTCACGAGGTGGCTTCTCATTCATTAGTGAAACAAGAGTTAAGTCGTCTACATCTTTTGTCTCAGGATATGGTCTAGAAACACCTCCGATGCTCATTAATGAATCGTTAAAACTTTGATCTATCGTTCTTAATGGCTGGAGCATAAAGCCAGGCAGCGTTGAAAATTGAACATAAATCATCCACAGCATTAAGCAAGTAAACGAACAAAACAGCAGTAAACACAGTAAGGCTGGCGTTCGCAATATGCGTGCGCAACGCATATATGGTATCAATCCACGGTTAAATTCTGTGATAACGAGATTATGTTCTCTTGGACTGTTCATGTCACTTGAAGGCGCTGATTCTTGCGGGCTGATCCTTTTGGGAAAAAAAAAACCATTCATGGTGTTACTGACAAGAGTTTTGTCCGTGTGCACAAATATTAAGCTACATTCACACGGAACGGGACGAATTTCCGAACGGTTGTAAATTCGTGCGTTGAGCTGTTGCGTTGACACGGAACCACTCGGGCTGGACGAAAACTTAAGTAGACGCCTAACCGTTCAAAAATTGTCAACACCAAAATCGAGGTCAGATTTTAGCCGGTATGGTCGAAAATTTAAACCGGCGCGGAGTGAACACCCATATCCGTCTAAATTTTTGTACGGCAAAGGCGTGGTTGCATGAATGACTGGCAACTCCGCTGGGAGACGCCATTTTGGATTTGCTCAAGTAGCGCTCTGTGCATTGGCAAATAGTAAAACAACTGGGAAATGTGGAGAAAAGTTCAATTCAACGTGGTTTGTCAGTTCCATGTGAACAGCGTGAAAACGTTTCGTATGAAGAAGGAATCCGGTCTAATTTCAATCAGCCAGTCGAAAATTCGTCCGGTAGAGAGTAAAGGTAGAGCAACTACATTTTAAGTCGATATTAACTCGTGACAGTGATTCATCTGATAAACTTGAGGTCAACGGTGCGATGATTTACCCACTCCCCTCTCCATCAATTTAAACCAAGGATGTAATGTCATCATAGTGGGGGATCGAACTTGGGATCTAGCGCACCGACGGCCGCACACTAACCAACTGCGGCTATGTTCACATGTACGTCATCGGACGAATAAACCTTGGAGTGTTTAGGTGATCTGTTCACACGAGACCTCCTTAAGTGGTCCTGTGTGAACAGAGCGTCCGGTCCAATTCAGTTTCAGCTGGTCCGTGTGAGAGTAGCCTTAAATTTCAATCATATTTTCGAAAGCTACCTAGCGTTCAAAATAGTAATAAGGCCATGATCAATTAAGTGCACATCCTTTCTTCTAAGCAAACAAATTTGCTGCGAATCTTTTGTTCAAATGAACATTCGGCCAATTTAATCTTTCATTTTTACCATAAACGCTTGCATAATCATGATGGCACTTGTTTAGTCAGGTTTCACCGTAAAATGTGCAGTGACCGACGCATAGCACCTATGCTTATATCATTTTCATTACATCCTGAGGTTTAATTATACACCACTCGAATTTCTCAAGATGTCCTATGTCCTAGATTTTTTTCTGTCAGACCAATTCCTTTACCTAAGAAAGCACGATTGGAGGCAAAACACTTTTAAGTTTAGCACTCTCATGAGTCTCAGACCTAATTGACGTCGTATCGAAATTTTACAGAGACAGTACTGTGTCAGTAATCTATAGGACCTACGGTTTTTCGTCCCAAAGGCTATGGGATAAGACTACAATGTCAACACATTCTCCTCAACTGAACATTCGTCCTGCATGGAATCAAACTGCAAAACTTGGTACCCAGATATACCAGTCGGTGTGGCCTGAAGACGTTTGTTCTTCGGGAAGGATACTTGCAATCAAAACAAGCCCATTAAGTCTCCTTTCTCTGTGTTTACACAAAGGTTTCTTCTGTGTGTTTTATTATGATGCATACTTTCCCTTCATGTGGGGAGGAGCGTTACGTGACGACACTAAAAACGGCTGTGTAACAGACTAAGTCTTTCCTTACACCTCGCTATCTATTAGGACATCCCGCTAATACGGACAGCTTCTGAATCCCCGGCTAAAATTACAACATTTGACTGAAACGAACTCCCGCTGTTACTGACTCTGGCTAATATTACGGACTGGCTGATATTACGGTCCCCACCGGACAGCACAATTTTATTTTTCTAACTCTCGTTTATATAACGGACATCAATCAGCATCTTTCGACATTTTGGCAAAATTATCTTGGGTTATAATTTATTTCTTCTTCTTCTTCACTTCGTCTCTGTCACTTTGGTTAACTGTGAACATTCACGGGATTACCTTTTAACATCATCCTACTATGAAATTAAACAACGGTACTTACCTGCAAAAACAGTCATGATGTACTTAATGTCATGAATTGGGTTTCCTAGCACCGTACTTTATGGTTTTTGTGTACCGCAAATTTTTCAATGACTGTTGTGGTGAAAAGAGGGGAGATGCAAGTTCCGTGTTCTGTTACGATGTGTGTTGTTTGAAAATAAAGTTCTGACGCTATTTATATGCGAAAACCGCATTTGCAATTTGGTTCTGGAGACAATGTAAAATATAAATAATGCATCAGTCAATTCCAGCTGCGCCCAGCACCCCCCCCGGGCTTCTGCGGGGCATTTGCCCGCCTTGTCAGTCCCGAGGGTGGGGCATTTGCAAATTTTGAGCTGCCCGGGGCCGGACATTTGCCAACCCCGCGGCCATTCCTGAGCTTTTGACACGCACGCGGTTTGCTATCAGAAAATTACTACACAGAGGATTTTACTGGCAAAGAAAGCAGATTGGCTCATCTGTCAAGGACAGGAAAAATTGAAGAGGTTTGTGACGGCATGTTCTTGATTTTATGCATGCATTTCTTCATTGCTTATCGAGCCAGAATTACATAGCGAAATCAGGAGCTACCGACGTGAATCAACGTTTTTTGGTTATTGAATCAAATTTCTGTTGAGATTATTTGAAAAACATCCTTTCATATTTATAAAACTATTCATAACATCTAACTTGACAGTACTCTGTTATTTTAATGTCAATAATTTTATATCAATACCAAAATTATAAACTGGTGCATGTCGTTGTGGCGTGAAGTCTTAATTAGAATCATAGCGCTATTACAAAAAAAAGATGTTAATTGAAACAAAAAATTCACATTAAAATGTTTAAAACGGCACTATTTGACTATGCGATCAATGAAAAATGTTGCAGTGTTTCCGGAGGACGGGGCATTTGCCCTCTTTTTTCGTCCCCACCGCGGGGGATTTGACAGCTCAAGAGTCCCCACCCCCAGGAATTTGCCATCCAAGGCAAAAAAAGTGCAAGTGCCCGGGGTCAGCCCAGGGGGGCGCTGGGCACAGCTGGAATTGACGGATGCATAAATGTAATCCTCTAATAAAAATATCAAGAAATTTTTCCTCGCACCCGTTTTGTTAGCCTGCGCGCAGACGAAATTAAACTCTGGTTAACTCCGTCTGCGAAACAGCGCCGAAATCCTTGTTCTGGACTTCCAGCTGTGTACCCAGATTTGAGTACGCGCCACGATTGGCCAGTTAAAAAAGGCCTTTGTTTTGTTTGTCGTGATCACCAATCAGGTTGAAGGGGAATTCGAAACGCACTTCCGGTAATTCGTTGAGTCCGTTGGGGGTCCAGAACAAGGATCTCTGCGCTGCTTCGCAGACGGTACTAATCAGAGTTTAGTTATCGTCTGCACGCAGGCTACCGTTTTGTAAGGAATCTCGTTATTCACGGACACTAAACCGCGGTCCAGAGGGTGTCCGCATTAACGAGAGTTGACTGTTTATAACGAACATACTTTGCCAGTCCATTGGCCCTTCGTTATATCGAGGTTTCACTGTAAAATGCTGGCTCATCATGTCATCTATTTTGATATGCCATCTAGTGTATCTTGAAATTTCTCGATCAGTATTTACACTTTTGTATTACACGGTTCTCACTCATGGTTTGTCCCACGATAGTCTAAGTAACTGTTTTGTTGATAAAAAACATAATAATGATAAATTTGCCATCTCTTCCCATTTTAGCAAAAAAAGATCAAAATAAATCGGAGTCGTAAACGCAGTCTTAAACTCGACGGAATCGAAGTTGACGCTGCCATTTTCTCCTCGCTTACGATGAAGTGAAACCGAGAGTTTTGGCCATAAATTTGCATTATTACTACGTATGACAAAGAAAAAAGACTCAAAAACAGTCAGATAATCAAATCTAAGTTCTGTCGCATGTGGCGGTAGTATATAAATTGCAAATTGCATGTACCTCGCAGTTTGAACAAAGATGTCCGTGTTAATTATAGGACCTGTAGCCTTTTTCTTAATCACTGTCTACCCACGCTGGATATCACCTAGAACTGAAATATCGATGATAAATTGCTGAAATCTTCCTTCTTCGTCTTCCTTCATAGGAAGAAAACGACGATGATGATGAAAAACGAAGCTTTTATGCTTATGTTTGGGTCTTAAAACTGATACGAAGGAATGTGCCCTTGCCTGTACAACTAAAAATCAAAGCCGTTTATTTTAAATACCCACAACCTAAACAAAAGAACCCTTTACTCTAGTTTAGAATGACGGTAAAGATCTCTCATCTTCCAACTAAAAAGCAAGCTTATGAAGCTTACATCTATGATCATGTATCACAGAAAAACCTTTAAGAGTTTTTATTGAGCTCTTGCATTTTTAATGAAACGTGGAGCCATAAAGTCAAATCACAGACAGCTATATTTTTGGTAAACAAATTTTCGCTCCGACAAGTCTTCGTGTAAATAGTAACATTGGTCTTTTACTGGCCTTACCTCACGAAATTGTATGAAGTGTTCGCCGAGGAAATTAATTAAGTTTTAAAACTTTTAACGATAGAGTAATTATTCATAACTCGAAGGATAGGCAGAAATAGGAGAAATCTTTCATTTCAAGCAAGATCTCGCTTTGCTCTTTATACCATAAAACATAAAACACAGAAGGTTTAAAATATCCCGTTTTACGGGCACGAAAGTTATTTCAGAGCTGCCGTTTACATGTGCCACCAGGGCGGATGAAGGTTGGAACCTAATGACTTTTTCCCGTGGTGGTCGGAAGCGACAAAATTTACAAACTAAATTTATAAGAACCCACACACCGACTCGTTTGTTCAAATAAGCTTCCAGGCGAATCAGTGACACACATTTAACGTTTCCCGATTCATGTCAATGCCATAGGACAAACCAACCTTCAATAAAGAGGGCAAATACTAATACTCGGTTTGAGCGAACCCAGCGGAAATCGATCGCTTCAGTTTTAGACTGACATTCCTGAGCTTACTTACCTGCCGTGAACCGTAAAACCTTGTCCCCGCAGTTGATTTTCTGAACCTGACCTCGAATAACCTTGGTGTTATAAAGACCACGTATATAAGCCTACTTTTTTAAAATAAACTTATCTTAAGTTTTCCTCAATTATGTTGGATAACAAAGCCGAACGCCCGTCGCCAGGCTGCGACGATGCGGGGGGTTTACCATTGACGTCATCTACCAGCGTGACGAATTTGCATTGCGTGACTGAGATGTTTATACTCTTGGCCTTGTTGGCCTGCTATGTTAATAAGAGGAGTTCTTATTCCATGTTTTTTGGACAGCTTCATTTATCTTTTCCGAGTTCATTTCGTTTGTTTAGTAATCCTTAAAAACCCTAAATTTCAAGTTCCTCTCTTCTCGACTGCGAAGGGCGAAGGCTACGAAAACGTCACTTGAAAGTGAATTCGCGCTGCTCCAAACTTTTACGCACTTTCTCCGTCAACTGTTGGCAAATTTTTCTGGAGTTGAAATCTAAAGTACTGTATCGAAGGTCAGGAAAAGAAACAGAAAGTAGTTTTCTTGTGTCAGGCATGCCCTTCACAATATGTGAAATTAGGCAGTTTCACATCATGGTGGGGCGTAGCGTGAGATTTTGAAAGTTTACGCACGCAGGAGAAGAAGTCGTAGCGCCAAGTAACAGGCGGCGCAACCTAAGGGGCTCTGGGGGCATGCTCACCGAGAATTTTGGGTCTTAGAAAAGCCATTCCCATCGTTTTCCGCAGGACATTTTCAGCAAATTACTACGCAAGAAAATGCAGTAGTTAGTTTTTTATTTTACTCGTCTCTAGCAGTGTTTACGGAAAAAAAGGCCAGTGACGCCATCAGAATTATAGAAAAATAAAAGGATAAAGGAAATACTAACACAAATACACCAATAAAGTGCAAAACATGTATCAGTCATCCCGATTTAATTATAAAAAATGCTTTTTCAGAAAATAAAAAAGACCTTTTTTTTCCATATTTCAACCTCGAGCCCACGGGCGTATGTGCGTATATGAACGCTACACTCCTTCATAATCGTGCAGTGTCGGCAAAGAATTGTTCAAAAAAGCGTGCAAAGTTATTGTTTTGTCAACCTAAGGGCCTGTTTACATGGATGTGGGGGACCCCAGTTACGTGAGGTAACCCGATTAGGTAGGGTAACCCGCCTGTCCATATAATCTCTCATTTTAATTTGATCACGTTTACATGATAGGTGGGGTGACCCGCCGCATGTTACCTCACCTAACTACATGAAAACAGGCCCTTAACCTGTTGCTTTTTTGGCCGTTCTTGCTGCTGTCGCCGTTGTCGTTGCTTAAGCTCTCTGGTAGCCTGTTGGGGGTCACGGCAAGAAGAAAAGTGAGCTTCGCGCCAATCCCCCGGCTGCTTATCAAAACAACGTTCTAAATTTTCCGGGGAAGAGGGAGTATATGGGCTCTATAAGCATGTGCCGCCGTGAAGGGTATGGTTTTCACGCAGTTTACTCTAGAATAGGGTATAGAAATCAGAGAGTTGGGTCTAGAGTAGGGTATCTTTTTCCAGATCCCACCTGTTATACAAGCCAGAATTCCTATCGCGCAGCAGTTTTTGGGAAGCGGAATTCCCTCCTATCGACAAAGGATGGGAGCTACGTTCAATATCAAAGATGGTGACAACACGCAATACACAGTGAGCTTTTGCTCGCCGGAAAAAAAATACGCGCTCGCGCTGCACGCTGAGGTCCTGTGTCAGGACCATTCACATGAAACCTCTTCAAAATTTCTTGGTGTTCCTAGCCCGTTTCAGGCGTTTAGATCGTGGGACGGAGCAGAGAGATGTGAGCAGGAAAAGCAGCGAGGGGTGGACGCACTCCGCTCTCTGAATGCCTGGAACAGGCTTGCTATGATGTTGCAGACAGGTGCAATCACCAAGTGAAGTTAGACATTACATGGTTGCCACAGCCACAGGGTTTCTGAAATTCCCTCACTTTTTCCTGGGAAATGTAAACTTCCCTGACCAAGTCGGAGAAATAATAGACTCAACCCCCCCTCACAGCTCTCCCCCACCCATTTATTTATGCTTTCAACAAGTCACGTGCAGTGTAAGTGAATTAAAAGGTTCCTTAATAATGGGCTGACAGGGTTCATTTCTTTCAAAACCCAACATCAGCATATTCTTCACTTTCATGAAAAATATTCTACCAATACACCACCATTCATGTCAGTAAAATGTACAAATGTACTCTTAAAATTTCACTCTTCCTGACTTCAATTTTCCCTGACTCGGAGTGGAATTCCCCGAGTCTTCCCTGACCTTGAAGAAAATTTATTTTCCCTGAACATTTCCTGACCTGTGGCAACCATGTGCTAAAGACTGAAACGAAAATGAACGATACCCGAGTGACCGCCACCACAAAACAACTGCTAACCAACAATGGCTTCCGCAACATCAGGTAACACCCAGAAATAGAAATTTTGTCGGTTGCATTGTTCACTTTTTGGTAAAAATGAAGTCTGGGGATTTTCTTGGAATCTGAGGTACACTGCTTATGTATTCAGTCAATGATATTTTATTGATTGCGACATCACGCTTCATCTTACGAGTCACAAATACATCGCAAACTGTACGATCCTAATTTTAGGTGATTACATGAGCACTTTTAGCGACTACATGATAATAAACAGCATTGAACTAACTACACTACCTATTGTATCTAAATTGATTACTTTTTTATATTATATTGATTATATTTACGTCGTCTCTAGGTTATACGACTTATAAATCTAGTTTTAGGCTAAAAGCACTAGGATGCTGTCTATAATAGCGGTACAATTACTTGTCCCTAGAGGTTTATATCGGCTTAAAAAAAATTAACGATAGAAAAATGCTAAATATTAGCGACACAAGGGCGGGTATGGTGAGCCATGGAGGAAATGATGTCAGGTCATGAAAATTGTCGGGTGATGAGATTCAGTTTTTGTCGATGGATCTTAAAAATGTGTTGTTCCCTTTGCTTCGAGTACTATAGAGCAAAGCTATAAGTTGACACTCTTGGAGTACTAACGAAAGCCAAAGCCCCAGTTTAACAGTAATGTTTCAACTACGCATTTGTTAATTGTGTTGTAGGTTGCTACAGAGAATGCGCACAGCCAAAGCTACATCCTGGTCATGTTCAATCTAGTGCCGAGGGCTTTTTCTTGCCCCTACCATTTTCGAAGAGAACAGAGCATGAGTTTGGGTCAAAGCTGCAGGTTTTCGTTTTCGGAGTTCAGTTTACGCCTTTTTTTTTGTAATATTGCTAAAGAAAGAAATCGTTTGACCCTTTTAGAGCATTTATCCCTCACAATGGTTCACCTTGGAAGCTGATTTAATGCATTAAACGCCAGATAGTGACACTTGAGTGACACATATCAGACTTGCCCAGTCCCTCTCTTTTGCTGGAGACCAAACGGGTTTCCAAGAGTTCGAACCTTAAAAGAAGGAGGACAAGGATGAAATGAGACATTTGATAGGATATAGAATAAACAAAGGCTAAAAAGATTTTAGGTCAGCGTCCTGGACGCGCGCGAATATTCACTCAAATGCGAGATTTAAAGTTACGACTTCGGAAGAGTTGGAAGTGGCAAAGGGCAGGGAATTTCGCCACGGTTTCGGCCACCTTTCAAATTTGCCGTTTGCAATCCACGTTTATCACTCCCATACTAAACCATTCATATTTCTCTACAGTTTAAAATACACTTTAAGGCATCTTCCTAATTTTAACTGAACACATTATTCTGAGGTTTTTCTTCAATTTCAAGACAGCTTTGTACGTTAAAAAAGGGACTCAAAATATAGTGTTTATTAAACGCACGCAAAGTTGTGAACAGTTCCCTGCGTGAAGAGGCCATTTGCATGATGGCGTCACTTTACTACTACGACCAGAATCCTTTTCGCTTTTCTTTCATATTAAAATTTGGTAATCCAAGCGAGGTTTAAATAATAAAAGCCTTAATTTGCACAAGAGAGAAAAACCCTGAAGGATTCTGGTCGTAGTAGTAAAATGACGTCATCGTGCAAATAACCTATTGGCTCGTGCAACTGGGCCGAGGTTGATTCGAACTGTATTATTGGACTGTTTTGGGGGACGCTTTTTGACCTAGTTTTCGGCGCAACCTCGTAATAGCCAAACAACGAAGCGATTACGTCTCCAAAACAGTCCCATGGTGCAATTTAGCAAAGTGCTGATCCAGTCTCGCGCGGTAAATTAGAGTAAAGAGAAGAGAAGTACAGAAGTTGCCAGATTTCATCATACTTACTTAGTTCTCAACACAGCTCGCAGAGATTCCAGGTCCCAAGATACATTGGTCTTGATTATAAGTATGCCTCCAGAGTTCATTATTTCCCACAGGCGCACCAACCATGCTAAAAAGAGAGAAAACGCAAGTAAAATATTGATAATTAGACCTACAAATGGAGATATCAAAAGTTTTTTTGTAGTGAAAAATATTTGCTTTGAAGCGAAAACAAGACAATACAAAAAGTAATTTAGTTAATGAAGAACAAGATGTTCTTCTGAATCGACTTTTTAGGTCATGGAACAAAGACAACAATGTCATCAACAACGAACAAAATTTACCTCGGAAAGGAAAAAAGGTTACATTTGGTTCCCGAGAGAGAATCTTTTCAAAGAATGTTTTCAGCATTTCGGGGAACTGAACTGTGTCCCCTCCCCTTAGCCAACATTTTGCCTTAAGTGTTCATGTTGGGTTGGGGGAGGGGTAGGTGGATAGTTTCCCCGGAAACGTATAATGACCCAAAACTTCTTACCTTTAGGATTCGACAGACGTTGAAGACTTAACATAACGATCAAATCATAAACACCAATCTCATTTGGCAGCCAGGTAAACTGCAAAAGCAAATAACAAAAGGGAAATAAAAAAAACTTCACAAGAAACAGCTTCTATTTTCGGAACACGCGAGGCGTTTCTTTGCAAGGTTCTGATAGCCTGCATAACGAGAGCTTTATGAGCAGAGCGAGGTGTACGCGGCATTTCGCGCGAAGCGCGAGACGAGGGGAGGTCTGGCGAAAAGTAAGGGCTACAATATATTATATTTTTTCTTTTATAAAGGGCACTGATTTCTGGCAGATCAAAATATTAGCCAGACAAACCAGAAATTTGTTTGGCAAATATTTCGTGCATTTTGTCATTCTATTTCTTCATGTCTGCCATGGATTAAATGCTTCACTATGAAGCGAAGGCTACATTGACACATTTCATTAACAATCCTCCTTAGAATTCCAAATAGCAGTGTGAACATCCAGCTGTTAAACTTTAAACATCAATTTTTGTGGCGATGTCAAACAATTCGTTTTAACAATACAGTTCAAAAATAAGTCCCCGTTCATTGTGTCGTCACGCAACGCTCCTCAGGTGTGTTACGTGACGACACAAAAATGGCTGCGTAAGAGACCATTTTAAACATCACCATTAGACAAACCTGCCGAAACTGCACTCGATCAACATTACCCTTGATCTTGTCAAGCGGAATATTCACGAAAGGTAAATCTCTAGCGCCCTTGATCTCTAGCGATTTTCCCTGCTGAATCTTCATAGCAGCGTCCAGCAAACGTCCACTGTGGTCGATAGCGATCACCTGTCACAGAGATAGAAGAGGGTCGCAATAGGGTCTTCAATCCCTTCATCCCGGACCCAAATTGTCTTCTTCAATCCCGTTATACCGATGGTTATAAATTTAGGCATCCTGCAACCCGTGCTCACTTTCAATCCTGAATCCCACCCTCACTCCGTCCCCCAAATTACCTAACCCTAACCCTCACCCACCCCTCCCCCCAAAAAAAATTGCTTTTAAATCCCGAATCCCGAAAAACCTCTTAAGGACCCTCACAGAAGTGTCGAGAAAAATTTGGAAGTAGAGACGAGATTTGACTTAAAGTTTTGTTAACTTATTCTAAAAAATCGACACCCCAGAAAGCTACATTTTTTCTTTTTTTAACCAGAAACGTTAACACGGTTATTTTTATTGAAGGAGGTTAAGCCCTTTCTGATCGCAGAATAATAAAACTTCTAACACTTGATAACTTGTTTCCGTCACTATGACATTCTCGCTAAAATTCGTAGTAGAATGACGACGCCCACTATCACCTTTTCCCGCCAAAATGACGCTGGTTCACGCGCGCGCAATACTCAGTACTGAGAAAATCTCGTCCTTGTCTTTGAATCTAAAAGTCTCTGCTAAGACACGCGTCAACCTTCAACTTCACGCTACACAAACACTACTCGATTTAAGTTCATTAGTTCGACGTACGATTTGATTTAACCTGGATAGCACCCGGCAATTTCTGTGCATCTATTTCGTTAAAACGTGTTATTATTCATTCAAAATATTTCCCCGATTCTGATTGGCTAAAAGCACACGTTTAATTCACCATAACCAGTTACTGATGACCAAATTTGGAAGAATTTTGACTTTAACGAGGAAATGACGTCAAAAATGCAGCGTTTTCGCAGGTTAAGGCACCGTTAACCGAGAAGACCTGGGCACGAGGTTGAGTTGTTTTGGTTGTGAACTTGAAAAAATGGCGGACATTTCACTCGTTTCAAGAGTAAGAACTAGGCGCAAAAATAGGTAAAAACATGGCAAGAACAGCAAGAAGACAACTCGAAGGGCGACATCTGCTATTTGGAGAATATTTGCGGAACTGGACAAACCTAAACGTACACTATCGAAGATGAACTGAACATCGATGGATCGATGGAGGTAAGCATGTTTTAGCTATGTTTTTAAACTAGGAATTATTTTGAATGAATAATAAAACAGTTATTGAATTCGGCTTTCGTATCATATGAAGAATTATGGAGATCTCGGAGGGTGTTATCCGCCTCGGCCTACGGCCTCGAAGAATAACACCCGCCTCGATCTCCATAATTCTTCATAAGATATTCAGCCTCATTCATTCACTGTTAATTGACCGGAACTGAATTCTCCCCCACTCAACTCCTCCCAGTCAACTGGTCAGGCATCACCAGAAATAGAAGAAATTAAGTAGTATTATCGGTTGCACGCTGAAACCGTTCTAAAACTTGCGTGAGATGCCATTGCGAAACACGAATACTACGCCCTGCTATCTGTGGAATTGTCAGCTAACAACGAGAGTTGAGGGAAAAAGTTTCAGAATGTGCAAAACTTGTTTTCCGACGGAATTGCAAGTAGGTTGCGCCGTTGAGCATGTAACAAAGCCCTCAACTTCACCGCCGTCGCTTGCTCTACTACGACAAGTATCGCACCATGTAAGGGAATCCGAATTATGGAATTGGCGAAAAATTTGCTTGTGGAATCCGGAATCCTGGGCTCTGGATTCCGGAATGCCACTAACGATTGGAATCCAGAATCCAAATTTCACTTATAAAGACTGAGACCCAGTACCTGGGATCCGGAATCCAAGGCTTTAAATCCAGAATCAAAGACTGTCTTGTCAAGTAGAACATCTAAATCTTTGAGAGGATTCAACTAATCGAAAAGAAGTGTGAAACGAACAATGACTTTGTGGTTACCTTGTTCAAGCTCTTGCTCAGCTCGTAGGAGAATCGACCCACAGAGCACATAATGTCAAGGGCCTTCTTCGCGGGGCAGCCATTGTGTTTGTGAATGGCTTCTTTGCAAATCTCAGCAAGCTGCTCACGGCAATCGGCATCACTTTCAACACCCTGTTAACGATATGCAAAAATAATGAGATCAACTTCCGGTCACTGCACTTAATCCAGGAGATTTACAAGCAACAAATCACGACAGCGAAATTAAAGTGGTAAATGTAGCGAAACCAAGTGCTGAAGAGTCCAGAAAAGCTGGAATAGTGACTTAACGTTACAATGTATTACGAATTGCTGTGACTTTCATCACATGCAACCAATTGGCGTGACTAGTATTAGATAGTCAATTGAAGCGGACTAAGCTTTACTGGCGTGACTAGCATGATGGTATTGAAACCAAAACACTTTGCGACAGAATTAAGTGTCAGGGTGACCTTATGTGACAATATAACGAGGTTAAGGGCCCGAAATGGCGAGATGCATGGCCAACTTAGCCTGCGATCATGGCCTCTCCCTTCATTTCTCCACTCCTTCACCGATCTAGAGGAGCCTGTTCCAGGCTCCAAGAAAGTAATGTGCAGAGATCGTTAAAACTGATGCGAAAAACACCCGGGGACTGGGGAAAGAGGAGGCGCAACCGCCCCCTTCCCCAGATCCCACGCGTCCTATTTTCGCTTGACATGTTTGCACGGCGTCCCTTCTATCGGAGAACCTGGCAAATATTATTACTGGTCACAAGTAGAAGGCTATTTTCAGGGGGAAAAATGAAAGAGTTCAAACCCACAGGCGACGTTGCAGCCGTCGGAAGACTTCACGGGATTGGTTAGGAAAACTATGAACAAACAAAGTTTACAATGTAACCTAGCCAGAAATTAAATGAGTTGTGACATAGAGGGACCCAAATAAATTAGAGGTTTTGAAGAGCTGCAAGGCTACTGAAACTCACCAGCAGGTCTCCATAGTTAGACAACACTTCAGAGTACAGAAAATCCTCGGCGTCATCATAGTACTGCATGTTTGAAGTGCTGACGTATACCTCGCTGTCGCCGATGCCGGGCAAACTGATAGGGTTCTCTGTAAAAATATATATATATATATATATATATATTACAAGTGCTTTTTTGGGGGAGGGGAGGGGAGAGCAGGGATGGCGCAGAGGAAAGAGCACTCACCACCCATCAATGTGGACTGGGGTAGAGGCCAGGCGTCGACACCATACATGGGTTTTAAACATGGGTTAGGTTTGTTGTTAGTTCTCGCCCATTCTCGTCCCCAGAGTCACTCGGCTTAATTTGTAACCGACCAGTCTCTGGACGCAACGGAAAATACGAATTTTTTCATTGGCTGAAAGCAATTGAATGCGCAAAGCAAATTAAAAATATAATCTACTGCGCATAGCATTCTACTTCGTGCCTGCAAACATGAAATGCGTGTCTGAGTTTCGTCGATAGCGACAATCCTGGTTTGTTTATATGCAGTAGCAGAGAAGAAGAGAATTGCAGGTAAAGTTTGAGAAGTTTCTACGAAGATAACGAGCCTTGACAAAGAAAGTATTGCATTGCCTTCGTTGTGGGAAACTAAAGGGAGGAGTAATGGTTAGTTAGCTCTTGCTGTTGCTCCTTGCTCGTTAAAAAATCAAGCGATTGATACTGTACTTGTATGGCGCTATTAATTAGTCTAATCAGTTTTTCTAATTCCTCTGGATATTCGTCGGTGCTACAGTAGGAAAGGAAATCAAGTTTCGACTACATTACGGAAACGATATTGCAGTGTGCTTTTAATTTATTATATTTTCTGCTGAAAGAGCATCTCCTTTGCTATACTAACGTCAAGATAATATTTTGTTATATGCCTTTATTTCATTAGACCACTGATGACAGTGCACAAAGCCAGAACTGAATTGCTTATGAATCATTTTGGGCTGCATGCAAAAGGCAATTTTTTAATTGTGTAAAGAAGATAGAGCAAGTACTCTTTCCAAACTACGTTTTCTTCCACTTAATTAATGCTTAAATCATGCTTAGATAATTCGGAGGCCTTCTTTTAATTTTTAATTTAACAGTAAGAATTGGGCTGTGAAAGGAAAGGCTATGTGGCCGACTTGTTACAAATGTTTTGCAAGAAGATATCCTCATCCTAACAGTCCTTGCTTGGCCTCCAGTCGTGTGGCATTTAGACAAAGATAAACAAGGGGCTCTGGGGTTATTTATAACTGATGAACAGTTAACAAAGAAGCAGCTTTTGCAAAATTTTTCTTGATAAATATTTGTGTTATCTGATCACTACATAAGGTAGCACAATGTTCTCAACCTTTTTGGCTTAAGAATTCCAAAATACAAGAAAACTTAAGAGGCTGTCCGCGTAAGAACCGATAAGGCAAATTTCGGTGTATCACAGATTGTCCTGATTTTTTCAGTGGAAGATAACTATCCTATAAAATGAAGAAATATCACATTTGTTTGGACCAACTCAATTTTTTCTCTATCTTACAGGAAGATTTTCTCGGTCACCAAAAACTGGCCCGTTTAACGTCAGAAGTGGTGCGATATTGCTGAAACTTTAGGGCTCTGTCAAACCTACCTTACATAGCCGAATAAGCTGATTATTTTACACACAAAAGTTTTAACTCTGATTAACAGTGTCAAAGTTTAATGGTAGCATTCTGTGGAAGGTTGGCTGAGATATGATTTTTTAAAATGACCTTTAATTTGCTCAGCAGGAAAAGTAATTTGCATAACTAGAGCTGAACGGTAATTTCATAAAAGTGGCACCTGACCCAGACTCAAGTCTATGATAAATCAAAGTACTAAGACCAGTCTACTTCTTAATGCAATAAAATTTGTGGGCACTCTTCTCTGCGCGCTGTACAAAGTTCCGTTAATGTTACAAAATTCGCCATTTTGACAGCAAAGCTGGAATTGTAACGGTCCCCATTTGATCGACTAATTTCCACAGTTTTAACGTTTCTAGTTATCACCGAATGTCATTAGACCCTTTAAATGTTGGACTTTTGAAAACATGAGGAGAAAACTTGGTAATCGCTTTTTCTTGATTTTTTTTTTTTCCTTGTCGACGATCAGAACGCGATTTCATTCTCCGTATGCAAATTAGCCTTAGATGCGTCGTTTCAACAAATTGACAGGAAACATAACTGCTTATATTTCACATTTTTAAGGGAAAAATATCTCTTCTTTCCACGGAAAAACACGAACGATATATGACTTAGAATCCCCTTAGGTCTGTTTCTTTTACGAGGACGAAGCAGTAGAAGAAGACATGTTTACGCGAATTAAAATAATTTAATTGCTGTGGCCCGTCACGCATTCCCCGAGAGTGGCCGTGTATCGATCAGTTCTTTTATCTGATTATATTTTTTTTGAAGTGATAGTTATTGATAATCATACAATTTAATCAATGTTAATTCCGATTCTTTACTGGGTGGGAAATACCGTGCTGTTGTATTTATTCATTCTACGACCGTTTTAACTGAGTCAGTATCCCCGGGCGCCACCGTGAGGATGGGGTTTAATATGACAGCCCATGGTGTAATACACGACAATTAGCTACAAAGTAGTCACTTGGACACGGCCACTCTCATTCACGAGCACTAGCACAATATTTTCAATTACAGAATTAACTATTAATATTTTGGAAATAGCTCGCAAACAACTTTAGAAATACCGTGCGACACCACAGGACCACGCCTGCAAAGTCCTTAAAGCAGCATACAGATTTCCTAAATCCCTAGCTAACTATAGGCTACCCTACAAACCTTAGGGTGGTATTAACAGAGCATTGTGTTTATCGCCAATTAACAACATTTCAGTAAAAATGAGGAATGGCATGCAGAAAATTGACTTTCCGTCTCCTGTTAAATCCCAAAAGTTTTTGCCGGCTGTTAATCACACTAAATTAAGGATCCCTATGTTCACTCCTGAGCTGATGGAGAAAAGCACTTGCAATCTTGTATGAAAGACGAAAGTTTGTCAATTAGGTCTCCCTTTCTTTCCCTGGATTTGAATGGTATTTTAAAGTGACACAAGATTTTTTTAGCATTACCACGTTGAACTGACTAGGTTGTTCTTCCTTTGACATACACATAGGTTGAAAGCTTCTGGTTGAGGGTGTTGTGGTCTCAATTCTTCAGCGATTTCGGCAATAAGCTTTTGCCTTTCGAACTCCTCGTCTTCTTGCAACAGATCTCTATGGTCAAGTTCAACTTGTATACACCTAGGACTATGTTTACGTGTTGACTCAAACGGGCCTAGAGTCCAACATGGGCTGGCAATAGGTGAGCACGGAATTGGAACAGGGGTGGGGGGAACTCCCTATGATGGCTTATACGGGGAGGTTCCGCCCCAAAGGAGTATCTTTTTCAGGATTCAGGTATAAGAAAGGTGGGCATTTCACTAGATGAAGTATATGAAAGGGCGAGTGCGCTTATTGCAGCCTTAGCAGCATCTTTGGCGGTTCTTAAAGAAAAATGAACTAAGTTTAAGAATTTAAGGAAAAAGTAGAAGGACTTAATTTTTCAGAAATTAATATACACGGGAGAAATTTCACCCCCTTAAGTACAAATGCTTGTAAAAGTAGAGGTGGAACAGTGGGGAGAGAGGGTGGATGGTAAGGTAGGTTAAAAATGGAGAGATGAGATGGAGCACATTGGTCAAGAGGGTATAAATACAAAAAAAAACAAAAACAAAAAAAACAGCAATCTGGAGGCATTTTTGAAGACTTAATGAAAACGATATCAAAACAAAAAAAACAGAGAAATCTTGTCCAATAATCCTCTCCGGCAAATGTGTGGACATGGTTGCTGACTGTTCAATCGTACTCTTCTCGACCCTTCGGCGCAAGATTTTTCAAGTTTCTTGCGACAGGAGGAGCAAATCGGCTATACGACACGTCGACCACAATCACTCCTAGCCTCGTCCCCAGGACATTCTTCTTAGAAAATGGCATGGGCGGGAAAGCCATGGGGACGAGGTTGGATCCTGGCTCCGTGTAGAAAGTTCTTTTTTTTCCATTTATAATGCTCTTCAAACAATCATCAGAAAACTATCTTTTACAACACACGGATTAACCGGTATGTATAGCATTTTAAAGGTAAGAATTGATTAGGGCAAGATACACTGCTGTCAAAAAATAGAAATAAAAACTATCTTTGCAAGCTCAAATAAACTGGAAACGAACTTCAGAAAACATCGCAAGATGAAATGTGAAATAGAGAAATTAGAATATCTCTGTACGTTAAGAGACTTTTTTGCACGACGAAGAAAAAAGAATGATACTTACGCGATGGAACAAAACTTTGACTTATTTCGCTGGCTATCTGCAAATTTACGACATGTCTTCCTGCCACAGAAGTTATTTTGCCAGTATGATCCAGAGTGTGACCGGGTTATTGACAAGACCTTAGGCTCGATTTCCGCCGTCTCCCCGTCCGTTGGGGGCTCATTTTCCAGAACAGCGGCTTATAATCGAGCCTAACAAGACCTTGGCGCTCGCAAAAACCTGCCAAGTAGGTGTTCGGTGCCTTGGGCAGATTGTCATTTTAGTGTTAGCCTGAGGGGAGGCGGGTCTATTTAGTGTCTGTGCCTTGGGCAGATTGACATTTCAGTTCCGAATACCCACCAAGCCTCGAATACGTACTCTCGCTAAAATGAGCTCATTTTCATTGTCTTTGCTACACTTGCTACACTTAGACAAGTGACAGCTGGCTAAGTGCGACGTAATATGTGTTGGTCACAGAGTGCATAAATGATATTCCTCCACACCCCTACTGGGACCTCACTCTGTCTACGATCTCGCGGAAGAACTGCTTGATGAAATGGCCGAAAAAGCCATTTTTCACAATTGATCTCTTTCGCGATTTCATTGACATAATTATATTTGAAACTGGAACCTGTTGCATTATAATTCAATCACATTGAAACCAAAACAAGATCATCGTTGGAATTCGGATGTTATACCCTAACAAAAACTAAAAAGATACTCCCTTTTGCGTTTATTCACTGAAAAAGGAACTATTTTTCCCGTTTCATTCTGCTGCCGATAAACGCTTTAAAGATCTTTGAATGAAACTGAAATTTACTGCTAATTTAAGATAGAAAACGTGTGGGGCATTTTTTTTTATCTTAGTGCCATGTACAAAGATCTGCCTTCTCCTGATAAGCAAATATCATAATAAAGCTTTCGACGTTAACGCTATTTTTTTAAGGCACGCAAAAAGAGTGCCCAAAAATTTTCGTGTGCTGACAAGAGGACTTACCTTGCAAGTGAACTCTTATTTTTTATTATTATCAATAACTATCATTTAAAAAAAAAAAAAGATGATAATATTATAGAATTGATGGACACAACGCTATTGTTTTCTAATCGACCACCCCTCTTTAGGAATGCGTGACAGACCACAGTAATTGAATTATTTTA
Source organism: Porites lobata (assembly GCA_942486035.1). Classification (NCBI taxonomy): domain Eukaryota; kingdom Metazoa; phylum Cnidaria; class Anthozoa; order Scleractinia; family Poritidae; genus Porites; species Porites lobata. Next base: position 6,803,440 of record CALNXK010000004.1, read on the forward strand.
AGCCACGCAAACATATATCATGATATATTATTCAGCTGCTTCTTCCTCGTTAAAAAAAGCAGGCCTTAAGGGATTCTAAGTCATGGTTTGTGTTTTTCTGTGGAAAGGAGAGTTATTTTTCCCCTTAGAAATGTGAAATGCAAGGATTATATTTCCTGTCAATTTGTTGAAACAACGCATCTAAGGCTAATTTGCATACGGAGAACGAAGTCACGTTCATCGTCGACAAGAAAAAGACCCAAGGAAAAGCGATTACTAAGTTTTCTCCACATGTTTTCAAACGTCCAACATTTAAAGGGTCTAATGACATTTAGTGATATCTAGAAACGTTAAAGCTGTGGAAATTAGTCGATCAGATGCGGACCCGTTACAATTCCAGCTTTGCTATCAAAATGGCGAATTTTGGAACATTAACGGAACTTTGCACGGCACGCAAAGAAGAGTACCCACAAATTTTATTGCATTAAGAAGTAGACTGGTCTTAGTACTTCTGATTTATCATAGACTTGAGTCTGGGTCAGGTGCCACTTTTGCGAAATTACCGTTCAGCTCTAGTTATGCAAATTACTTTTCCTGCTGAGCAAGTTAAAGGTCATTTTAAAAAAATCATATCCCAGCCAACTTTCCACAGAATGCAACCATTAAACCTTGAAACTATTGATCAGAGTTAAAACTTTTGTGTGTAAAATAATCAGCTTATTCGGCTATGTAAGGTAGGTTTGACAGAGCCCTAAAGTTTCAGCAATATCGCACCACTTCCGACGGCAAACTGGCTAGTTTTAGGTGACCGAGAAAATCTTCCTGTAAAATAGAGAAAAAATTGAGTTGGTCCAAATAAATGTGATATTTCTTCATGTGATAGGATAGTTATCTTCCACTGAAAAAATCAGGGCAATCCGTGATAGACCGAAATTTGCCTTATCGGTTCTTACGCGGACAGCCTCTTAACTGTTTATAATTAGCCATACATTTTGTGAAAACTGGTCTAGATTTTTTGACGATGTTAGGGACAACTGAGGTGTTGATAAATAAAATGATAAATGAACAACAGCCTAGAGTAGTCTATTTTGTATCATACTGGGGTAAGTAATTGTTGATGATGACAACTGGATTTTGCAGTATGTCACCTTTGATAGGGTGGGTAACATTATAGCTTAATCAACAGCAATATCATAGTTTACTCGCCAATCCTAACCACACCTGCTCTCCACCCCTCCTTGAGCTTGCACACAGCGTTGGCTTACTTAAGCATAGAGCATCTTAGTTTACTTGGTTATTGACAAATAATGATGAGCCAAATTAAAACTTGCTTCCACTGGTCAATGATTCAGTTCTGGTAAAACTTTTTCCTTGTTGGAGGCCTCGTGTTATAACACAAAATAATGAATTTTAAGGGAACTAAAAAATTATACATTATCAAAACCTGTGAGCAGATATTCTACTTTAACTCTATAAAGCACCACATTCAGTTTCAATACAACTGAGGAGGGTGGGGCTCTACCCCCCAAAAATCAGTTCAGATTCACCCTGCAGTATGCTTCTTGCCTTGCCAAATTTTGACCAAACCATGTGATTTTCACTATCCTATTTCAGGCCTGATCCAAAGTTCTATCCCCAATTTCAAACCTTGCAGGTCTTGCACTCCAGTCTCAAAACTTGATGAGAGCAACTACCCAAGAAAATGCTTTTGGGTTGTGTATTACTCAAAGTGTACTTCTTAACGGGGGATCTCTTAAAGCATACAATCTATATACAATGCATATATCACTCTACGTAGATTCCACTGTTCCAGATAAGAAAGTACAGCTATATAGCTTATGGTAACCCGTTCTAGGCATTCAGATAGTGAGAAGTAGAGCATTAAAAAAAGCAGGTTTTTTTTAGTTTTGTTCTCTTTGCACCTTCCCCAATACCTGAATGTCTGGCACAGGCTACCTTAAACTACTGCTTTTAAGCCTCCCCCAACTTATAAGCCCCCCAGTTATAGGCCTATTTACCAGTGAACAAGAAAAAATGTCCCCCTGGTTGTAAGCCCTCTCGTAAGAAAAAAACCCTTAAAACCCCTTACAAAGATGTGTAACCCATGAGCTCATAAGTGGTAGTTAAACAGGTTTCTCTCTGGATGCATTTGCTTAATTACCATCACTTTCTACTAAATCAGGGTCCTAGGAAACACTTTTTGTCAGTAACCGGTAATCAACAGTACATATAACTGTTTTATACCCCTGCAACAGAGGTGACAAGAGCTCACCTATACTGTGAAAGTTACAAAACCATGAACACCACAAATATTAAGGAATGCTATTGTGTTGCAAAGAAAAAGCTAACAAGGGGTGAGAAAACAAAACCTCAAACAGCAATGGCAATTACTTTTTGGTTTTGAGATTTGGTCATGTGTCCGGAACTTTATGGTGATTGGTCACTACACAACCAACATTTTTCAGGTATTAATGATTTTCTGAGTCAGACAGCAAAATTATTGAAAACTCTCTCTCTGAGGTACTTAGTTAGGAGATGATACCCGAAATCTTTAGGAGGATAAACCCTTTTAGCAGAACACTGAATGGCCCCCATAAACACCAAATGACCCAGAAGTTTTATGATTAGGGTTAGGAAACTGGGGTTCAAGTTTCGGTTAGGGTTAATATACTGAGAGAACTGAACTGGAATTTGATTCACCCAGTACTGTATAAAGTTGCCATGCATGGAAGCCCGGCCCATGAAGGTGTATTAGACTGTCACTTCTCCTGGACAAACCTTGTAATATATGTTTTCTACCCTGGGTCGGTAACATGATTAATATTAATTTGTTTCGACGTAAATCCTTGGGTTGTCTAACACGTGGTGTCCACAAAAGCTCATGGGCAAAATTAAAACCCCGACATGCGACACCACAAAAGGAAATAAACATTGGAAAAAACACAACCAGCTCGAGTGAAATGAAAATTATATTTTACCTTCCTAACACAACTCATGAATGGTTTCGTTTCAAAAAGCGTTTTGAAGTCAGTAAGAGAGCAGTTGCAGGACATGGAACAAGATACCTTTTCAGATTGACTTTTTCCCGCACTATATCGATCCTTCGCGATATTGCTTTCCCAGTGTTTGTTCGCCAAACGGATTGAAAAAAGAAAACTCACATAACTCAGACGATAGTCTGCCGATTAATTGTCTCAGTTCTGCAAACCAACAGTGTGTTCAGCCGGTTTCTGTTGCTGTCTTCTTCTTTTAACTCCAAATTATCAGTGAATCCAAGTTGAGTAAAGTGATGCATTTTCAAAACACCCCAAAGAAGACACTCTCTGGAGAGAGCTCGGGAAGTAACATTTTTCCCCCAGTGGAGCGGTGAGGGACAAAAATCCGTTATGAGCATGAGCAGTGATATTTGTAACTTTTGCACATGCGCGACCGGATGTCAGAAATTTTCTGACATCCGGTAACGGCTGCTTCCAGAGCCCCTCGTTTCCTAACCACGTGACCAAGAAACGACGGGCTCTGGGGACGAGAATGGTTCTCGCCACTCCAAGAGGTTTTTCTCCGAGTGCTACGGTTTCCCCTTCCAACAAAACTCGACACGTCCAAATCAAAAGTCGATATCTGAAAGTGACCACTTAGTTGGGGTCACTTAGAGAGCCACTGTCAAGTTTCTAGCCTGCGAGCAAGCTCTCCATTTTCTGCGAGCGAAACGGGCCGCGAGAAAACGCGCGAACGAACGGCAAAGCTGTGAGGGGTGGGGGAAAAGAGAGCCCCTCACTTTCGCTTCTCCTTTCGTGTGCCACTTGCGCGTAACTTCTCGCGACTTTCCCAAATGGAGAGTTTGCTGAACGTCCTCCTCGCTAAATAACGTTAGTTTGGTTCGGTTTTGAAGCATAACTAGGACCAAACAGCTTTTTATAGCAACCACTTTTGGCAGTGTTAATGTGCAAATAACTGAATATATCACAAAGACAGCATCGCTGAATTTTGCTAACCATGGAATGGACTGGCATCTCACGCATGGAAGAGACTTGGCACACCTATAAGTTGCTAAGGTAGAAAACCCACTGTAAAGACGATCAAGC
>CALNXK010000004.1:6812500-6842500 GCA_942486035.1 Porites lobata
TTGGATTTCTCCTGGGGAGCACCATCATAATAGAGCGATTGTATTGTTTGCGTTGAAGTTGCCCTCTAAATTACACAAGAACGTCCTTATTGTCTTGGGCTAGCAACAGCGATTCATACTTTAAAAGAACGCGCAAAAAAGGAACGCCCTTTCTGACGCTCATTTGATAGTTACATAATCTTCGACACGTCCTCGTCAACATATTTGACTTCAAAACATGACAAACAAACTAATGAATCATCTTTCATAGTTATTCATCAGCACATCGAAAACAGAGCCAACAAAAGGCTAAACTTTCAAATTTATTCGTCAAAATTTTACAGCGCTTATCCACTATATAAACACCGCACCCATGCCACAACATTTGTGCCACGAACGAAGAATGCAGCGAACAAGACAGCCATGTCGACAGCTCAACAGCGAGGGCATTAAGAGCACGGCCTTGTGCTACCTAACGCCGGTGATAAGTGGAAGGTGTAGTATTATCAGCGCTAAATGTGTTTGTAAAGTAAAGGATAAGGCCTTGCCAAAGGCCTGGGCAACAGTTTGTGGAAAGCGAGATGTGTGCGATCGTGCAATACCAGGTTAGTATTTTTGCAATACGCCGGTTTCAGATGCGATTTTAAAGAACATTTTAGTGCAAAAGTTTGACGCATTTTTATCTTTCTAATACTGCAGGTATCCACAACATGGCATTTTTCTTTAGTGCTATAGCCAGCCAAGAGAAAAAAAAAGGCAGTATCAATGAGAACACAGACGAGGAGAGTAGTTCTGAAGATGAGATTCCCAGCTCGTTTTCTCAACAATGGCTCAAAGGCAATTTAACGAACGTAAACAAATCACTCTGCCCGGCGATTGCTTACTGGGTCGCGTTGACGACAGTAAACGGTGCGCCCGCCAGCCCAATTCCTGTGCATAAAGCCCTGTTGAATTCAGGACTGGAAGTCACAGCAACACAGGTAATTAAATTATTTTCTTACATTTTCATAACCCAAGCATTCCCTTAGCCGTGAACAAAGTATTCAGCACGTCTTGATTCATTTATTTCTTTGCTAATGGCAAAAGATAAATCTATTGGCAAAACAGTACCCTGTTTTAAGATTTTTTCTCTTCTCGGTTTCTTTGAAAGAAAACCTAACAACAACGACTGTACTTTTTTCTTGTGACACTGCCATTATCAACTTGAATTTTTTATTTCGGAATGATTTTTGTCGTAACAGAAGTAATTCTACCGTAATTTGAACTCAGTTTTCAATTGTTTCCGTTTTTTTTTCTAATTGAAAAAGTGCTTGTCCCACGGACAAGTCATGTCAAAGGTTTACATGTGCAAACTGAATTTCTACCTGTCCCGGACAATCGCACATAGGTTTTGGTGCACCCCGAATTCGTTGTTAATAATAGTAATGATGATAATAATGACAATAATAAACGATACAAGCAGTCACTCAGTGAAGAAAGAGGAAACGTAGAACCGTGTTAGGTAAAATGCTTCAATTTTATATCATTTAGGTGCAGTTTCAAGAGGGAAAAGAATCCCCAGCCACAGCAGAACTTTACAAAGTGTTGAAAGATCACAAAAATCCTTTTATGCAAGACCTCGTTAGCTCGTCCTTCAAACACTGTTACCTAGACGAAGCGAGAAAGGTGATCGGCAATGATGGCTTATGTACCCAGGAGTTGGACGAGTGTGGAACTGAAAATGTGGTGAGAGTGACCCTGGTTAACCCGAAATTTCACACGTCCTTACTGAGTGCAGTCGAACTTCTGACCGCAGCTAAGCTACAATTAGACAAATTTGGCTTTGAGTCCAGCACGAAAACGTCTCAAGCTTCCACCAGTCAGCTATCCATGACGTGCGTTGAGGATAAGATGCTGTCCTGTGCTGTGCTGCAATCCTCGTTAACGATATGGCGATCGCCATAGGAAAACTGGGCTATGCAAGCTACCGGGGCAAAGTCTATAAGAAGAATGACCAAGCCAGATACACGTATTCGTATAAATGCGAGGCAAGAGCTTTCGTCAACACCCTCGCCACCAACGAGTTCTTCAAGTCAAGACTTCTTCGCGAGATGAAGAGAGTGATCGACCTGTTATCCGATCCATTCTGCGAACTTTTTTCGCCGTTAACAATCAACTACGACCTCGTCGAGGTAAAAGACGGCCGCTGTTGGTCCATCAGCCGGCGGGACTTTGCTGAAGATGCCATTGAGGAGCAACAGGTGGGAAAGATCTCGCCGAGAGCATTCTGTTCCTTCGACTCTGCAAGAGATCCTGATCCAAAGTACTTTCGAGAAGTCTTAGGGAACAGCCTAAGCCCGCAGGAGTTGGCGAAGTTCTGTGACGATTTCCTAAAGCTGCTTCTCTACAATAAAAAACAGCACAAAGACAAGGTGCCGTGTTTGGTAGGCGATGCCAACAGTGGAAAGACGAGTTTGTTCATGCCCATTCTAGGCCTCATCCATCACGGCAACGTGGCCACGGTGACAAAGCAGAAAGCGTTCAATAAATCAATGATAACGCCCTTCACTGAAGTGATATTCATCGACGAAGCCACCGAATGCACGCTTGATATTGACGATTGGAGGATCCTGACTCAGGGTGGGTATGCCGCTCACGACGTGAAATATCAAAGTGCCCGGGCATTCATCAACCGCTGCCCCATGCTGATCACCTCACAAAGGAAGCTTGAGTTCGGTCCCGCCGATCAGCCTGCCATGGAGAGGAGGTTAGGAACCTACACCTTCAGAAGCCTGCCCCGGCCAAAAAAGAAGGCGTCCAACTGGATGAGAACGCATCCCATGGATTGCGTCCTATGGGCAGCGCAAAAGGAAGGAAGGTGTGCTGCGCGAAGAAGAGAAGGCAGAGATTCAGTCAATGTCACTGCCGGTGCTTTTGGCCAAAGAGATACCAGCGGTCGACACGTCAGACGAAGAAAATCCAGAGGACGAGAGCGACGGCGATTCAGTTTCGTCTTCATCCTCACAGGCAGATCGTACGGCGCATTTACGAGATCTCCTTGAGAAGACACAGCCGGGTTGCCTGCGCCACAGACAGCTCGCGCAGATGCTGAGGACCGAGGAGCACAAAAAAAGGGAAGAAGAAAGGTCACGAGCGGAACGACGCAGAAAGAGGGAGGACTTCCTTCGCTCCAGGGGCGTATCAAACGCGAACTTGAGCCTGTTACCCGACGACCTCGACGATCCCACTCCCAGTCCAATTGCGAGGGATCTAGAGCGGTATGACCAAGCACGGGTAGCAGCCGAAGAACAGGCTCGTCGAGAGGCTGCCAGAGAAGCGTTTCAGGGAACTTGGTTGAGATCCACCGAGAAGGATTTAAAGCGATGCTGTGAACGGTACCAGGCTAGTGACGACTCGTCGGAGCGTTCCACGTTGAAGGCCTACATAAAGCAATTGACAGGCAAACTCAGGGACCATCACGTTTCTCTGGGAACGTTTGGAACTGCCGAGGCTGTGGCGGAACGGAGGAGGGTGTGCACGCTTCTCAGCCTTCTGGACCAGCGCCAACAGTACCTGGTCACGAGTGTAGCGGAGAGACTGCCACTTGCCAATCAGGACGGTGACGGTGTTGATGCCGAAGAACAACAACAACAAGAAGACCTGAGTATCTTCGTGACACCTGTTCCAAGCTCAAGCACTCCGAGTGCGCGTTCAGACCGAACCACAACCACGGAAGCCAGTAAGCGCAAGCGTTCCTCCTCAAGCCAGCGAGTTACGAAAAAACATTGCCAAAGCAACAAAATAAACATGTATTTCTCAAGTCAACAGTAATTTATTTCTTCTTACAACAACAATAAAATGTTGCTTGTCATGTACTGAACCATATTGCTGATTGCCTTTGTCGTTATTTACATTTCAAGGATATCTTTTCATTCTGGGGTTAATGTACAGTTCTAGGATAACTTAGAAAGTGATCCGAATCTTCGCGCTGCGCGGCTCAGCAGGGAGTTGGCTGTCCTTCCCTCTTGAAAACGAAATTCGGGATCCCTGAGAATCGCTTTCCATTGACCGTAGCCGTGTCTCTCGATGCCTGCTTTCAGATAATTGTCTTCTTCAGGGGTGAACATCAGACTCTTTTTCCTCGCGGGGAAATCTGTCGCTATAAACGCATTTTCCCGCTTTAGTCTCGGGACACCCGAAAGACGCTCGGGTGGTGTTTCTGCGATCATTTCTCCCTCGTCGTTAGAGGAAGTATCGGTTTTGCTACCGTTTTGATCTTCAGATGACGCAGAATTGCCTGAAAGCCTCGAGCGCACGTCTATTTCTAGCTCTGATCCCTTTTTCCCGTGCAATCGTTCCAAATATTCATGTGCTTTGCTCGCCACCTCGCGGGATCGCTGCTTCTGATAGTGAACCCTTGCAACAACAGAGCTATGTTTCTGGTCCTCGGAGATTGTGCTCTGCGCGCTGCTGCTCAGCTGCCTGCAACTCGCGGTCTCCACAATCTGTCGATAGCGAGTCGGGTGAACGTATTTGCCCGTTGCATCGAAGACCAGTTTACTCATTAGCTCTCCCAGCTTGTTGTGCTGCCCTCCATTTCTTGTCACCAATACAAAGTCGCAGGTCGGTCTGAGTAGGGGGCGAATGTGGTTGATGTAGCCATCCAACACTTGCATGCTCGTCTCGGTCAGGTAAAGAGAATCGAAGCCAAATTTTCCAGCCGTTTTGAACATTTTCTGGTCTATAAATCCACCGTTAGTCTTGGCTTTGTTCACCATTTCCACTGTTAAGTACTGATATGTCATGGGGCGCGAGCCCTTGACCTTGATAAATAAATAGACGGCCAAAAATTTGGTAGCAAAAGATAAATCTATTGGCAAAACAGCACCTGGTTTCTCCTTGCATGATTTCAGTACGCTCTCGTAGCGCGGCAAGTAGCGCCCCACGACTTCCAACAGTTCTTCTAGTGTGGCCCAGTGCCCCTTGGCTTCTAAGGCATCGATGTCGAGCTCGCTGGTCCACTGCAAGCGCATCATTTTGGAAACGGTTTTGCGCACCTTTTTCAAGTAAATTTCTGTTGAAGCCAGCCCTCTCAACACTGATTCCGATGCTCCATTCACTTTTCGATAATCCACCAATGGCAATGGCATCCAAGTAGCCTATGCGTCCCGCGTGTCCCAGATTCCAGTCATCCTGCATGGTATCAACAAACTTGAAAAGGAGATTCGGTGAACATAAACTAAAGTCCACAATGTCAAATGTGAGCTCCTCTTCGTCTTCACAACAAAATTTGAGAAACTTTAAGCACTTGCTCACGATCTGTTGTGCTTGTCGATCACTTTTACAGCCCCCACCGCTGCCAGTGAGCCACGAAAAAAAGTTCTTGGCAATTTTGTTCGTAGAATCAAAAGAGGCAATTGCCCTGCTTTTACGCGGCGTAATCTTCTGATCACTGGCTTCACATTTGTCGGTTTCATCGACATTAAGCGTATCGATTTGCGCACTGTCTGGCTTCTCCTCGAAGTAATAGTACCAACTGTGCTTGCTCTTTACGTGTTTTTTACAGCCTCTTTGCGTAGTGAATCCATCGTGGTTACAAATTTGCACTGGGCAGTGACAAAGACCATCACAGTCATCCTCTTCTAAGTGAAGTCTCTTTGGTTTAGGCGATGCATTTGCTAACTTTGACCAGTCGACATCCTTGCCTCGTTTGTTCATCTTAAGCATTAGCTTGAAATCGATATTTTTCTAAAGTATGCATGTTTTTATACTAGCAAAAGGGTCCCCAAGAGATCATCCTGTTCGCCAATGAGATATTTGTTAGCCCATCTCTGCCCACACTTGGTCATTCTTGCCCCTTGTCCCATTGTTTTCTTGTCCGTATTTGGTACACAATTAATCAAAAGGAACAAAGACACAAGCCTGAACTTGCGCGGGCAAGCCCAAACGAGATTAAGCATGCAGCGGGCAAGTCTCGTACTTAACTTGATTGTTGACGGAAACATGTTTTGATAAATTTGTATAGCGGAGGTGATGGACAGTAGTTTCAGATAGCCTACGATAAATAGGAACTATTGTTCCCTATTCCTTTTTACACTTTGCGCAAAATGGAACACTAGTTCCTTTGTCACAAATTCGGAACCTGTTCCCATTTATAAGCGGAACATAACACTCATCTTGAGGAACAAAAAACCACCTCGATTAGGAACAATCCCGTTCCTGTTGGGCATGAATAGGAACAATTTGAACCGAAAGGGAACAAGGCGTTCCGAACAGCGGTGGATATGCCAGTAAATAGGAACAATTTGTTCCTTACTGTGTAGAGCAAGAAATTAGATTGGGAACATTTGTTCCCCAATCCCTTCGAAAGGAACATGAAGGGAAATCGGAACTGTTGAAAGAAGACCTTTTTGTTCCTGAAAGGATAAAAGAGGAATCAGTTGTTCCTTTTGACTAAAACGAAAAGGAACTTTGTGTTCCAATTTGCTGCTAACGGACCAGATTGTTCCGAAATTTGCCGACCTTTGTTCCTATTCTGCAAATAAAGTTCCTTTATTGTGCGTTCCTAGGTTGTTCCTAAAGCAATTAAAGGAACAAAAAGCAAAAACGCGCGGAACACTACGTTTTTGAAAAAGAGATGTTTCCTCGTGTCGCGTCACCTAAAATCAAACTTTGAAAGTTTCCTCATGTAAAAAACGGCCTAACAATACTAAGGACAAAAATACAATTGAAAACTACGGTGTTTTAACCTGAAATGTTGCTATCATTACTTTTGGGGAATGTATATGATGATGATGATGACGACGATGATGAAGTTGATGATGGGGATTATGATGACAACGGAGACGGCAGTACTGTTTGAAGGAAAAAGAAAGGTGAACAACTCACAGTTGAAGAACCATATGCCATGTTGATGTTGGCTTCTATTTTATCCTGGTATATAATTTCACACGAGGTTCCAACTAAAGGAGATTCCTGTTGAGGAAAATTTGTGTCCATTTGTTAATTGCACCAACATCAACTATTCTATGTAATAACGACAATCGACTTGTTTCTGTGAAATCAATCGTAAAGGTCATGGGACAGATTGCATGTAGAAGACTCAATTGCTTTGTCCTGTACCTGAGGTCCCCGTATAACATGATGCTCGGCCTCTGTAGGCAGACGGAATTCTGCACCCTTCCAGGTACAGTAAGCTTTGGCCTCGTGATAGTTCACTTCAGCAGGCCAATCCATAGGCATGTCTATTACTTCAAACATGGCACGGTACCTGTGTGGATGGACAAGGGCAAGAACTGATCAACCTTTTTGATTTCAAAGTAGCTATGGAGAGATTTAGGTCAGCTTTAATTCCTCTGTGGACCAGATCCTAGCGTGTGATTGTTTAAATTTAACCTTTTTATCAGCATTTTTTTATATTAAGCTGAATTTTTGAAAACGTTCCCGCCAAATTGACCTCTTCCGTCGAACAGTTTTTTTGTTGTCAAAGTAGCCATCATAAAAACTAAAAGTGCAACCATTGCTTTTTTCTCTTCTCCTCTTAAGACCTTTCTTCCTCCTCGCTCTTTCTTTTTCTCTTTTCCTTTTCCTTTGCTGGTATAACTTTCAAGCTTATAGGGCGCAAACTACCGGGTTTACCTCGGTGTAAGAACCTGTGAACGTTTTCTTTGTTTCGCACCTTTTGTTTTTCTAGGTTCTATAGTGTTGACTTCTTTGTTTCCTCTGTTTTACGTCAGTTGTGAGTTTAACAGGTTCTTACACCGAGGATGAGCCAAAATACCTGCCTATTATACTTCAACTGCAAATTTCGTTGGGTTCATTTTCAAAAAATCGCCTAGATAAACAAGTAGAAATAGCTTTTTAAAGAATTTTCAGATTTGAGTACACGAATATGCGTACTGCTATATTTAGAAAAACAAAACTCACCTGTAGGGACATTCCAACTCATCGTGGTCACCGTTCACGACATGGCCATCAGGCGAACCATTCACATAAGTCCCATTCATGGCGCCATTGACTGTTCCATTTCCATGTCCATTCAGGACACCATTGGCAAACCCATCATGATGGTCGCCGTTTATGGAGCCATTTGAAACTCCATTTAGAGCTCCGTTTCCCAGCAACGGATTATGATTGACATCTGTCAATCCCAGGTTGCAATGGGAGTAAGTTGTCAAGTCCGAGCCGCAGCCGGACTTGCATTGATTGCTGCAGACCCAGAAACTTGGATGGTGAATCTGACGGAACTGTTTCCACCGCCAACCTTGGAAGGACAAAAAGATGTGGGTTGGAGACCTTCTACCACGGGCTCGGACGCGAGGAATAAGAGATAGCCAGGGTTCTATGCAGGAGTTATCGTTTAGGGGAGAAATCCCAGGAGGGCCGGGGGCATTTTCCCCGGAAATGTTTTGAAATGAATATGCGCTGAGGTGCAATCTGGTGCATTTTGAGACACAATTTTGAGAAATGTTACAGTGTGTGGACTGACTTCGTCGCGTTTGGACGATTTTTCCGATATAGTTACTTATATACTGTAATGATAATATTTTTTGTGGGGGGGGGAGAAGCTTCTACCCTTCATATACACTAGATAGAACCCTGATAGCATAGTAAATTAAACTACAACAAGCAGATGGGAAGCGTACTTTTTCACCGTTCATGCCTTTGCGGGAACTAGGTACGAGCGACCAAAAATATTTCCGCCTATAGGGGGGTAAAATGTTTTGGACAAAGCTTCTGACCAGGTCTGGAAGGGTATTCCCGTGATCCGGGATTTGACCAACATACGGTACAGAAAGTCGAGAAACGTTACGGGATACGAGATTTGATTGCTACCCGGAAAGCGGGATTCGCCAACTTTGAGCACGCCTTGGGGTGGATTGTGGATTTCCACTGTCGCGTAATTTTTAAGTGCGTACGTGCGTAAAACGTATGTTCGCAAATAAAATAGAGGCAATGTATGAAAGGTCGCGCAAAAACGTTTAAGTTGAATCTCGATCAAGGGGATCCAAAACAGTCTTGGGTTCTGGATTCCAGGTACTGGATTCCAGTCTTTATCAGTGGAACTTGGAATCTGGATTACAATTGTTAGTGGGACTCCGGATTTCTTAAGCTGTATTCCGAACTCCAAAGCCCAGGATTCTGGATTTCACAAGCAAAATTTCCCCGGATTCTGGATTCCATAAGCAAACATTTCCCAGATTCTGGAAATCCCGACTCCCGTACAAGGACAACCCGAGAATGGAACCCACGACCACCCGCTCTGCAGCCAATCCCTTTACCGACTGAGTGAATCCCGCTGCGGAAAGTGATTCTTACCTTCTTCAGTCCAATTCTTGGAATTTTCATACTCTCCGCTGTTCACAAACTCCAAGTACTCGCGGTTAGTAATCAAGTACTTTGAAGCCTTGAATGAAGGAACCCTGCAAAGAACCAGACGAAATATGTCTCATACATGTACACAATGTCAAAGGCTTCATGCAATCGCTACATGTCAAAAAAAATATCAAAAGAGAACTTCATTTTCATACAGTAAATAATTCATGCTGCATTGCATAACAAAAGTTCCACTGAATGCAAAGGGAATTTTGGATCAATAATTATTTCATCTCTACTAGTTTAGATCATTCCTCCAAATTGTTTTTTGCTTACTAGCCAAGGAATTTACGTGTTATGATCAGTGTGTTAATGTGCGTATATATTTTATAATCCAGTGTGGTGCACGCATGTAATCATTTCTTAGTTACAGGTTTAATTTGTGTACTTTGGTTTTCTGTACCTGCAAGTTTTGTCATGAAGATTGTATCAGCCAAGCTTTGGCACCAATCACAAAATTTATTATTTACATGACAGCAGTACACTGTACATGTACGTAATTTTCCTTTACAAGTGTCGGAGATTAAAGTCATCCTTTCTGGGACATTTACATGGACATGCAGTAATTTAGACTTTGCTTTGCTTGCTCTGTCTGACTGCAAAGGTTGACCAGGGTTGGAATCCCAAGAAAGACTCAAATATCATATGGCTACTTTGCCACTTTACAAACAGATTTTTTTTCATACATGTTGAAACTAAATCAACTGTACATTTTAGATTTTGTGCATGAGGTGCAATGATTTCTTCCAATTAATTAGAGTTAATTAGAGTTATTTTTCTAACTTTTCAAGCGAAATTACTTAATGATTACCAAGGTAGTTGAGACCAAGAAAACTTTTTTTTTGACCTTTCATAACGAACAGAGGTTAGCTTTAAAAAGACTTCAATGCGTGTTTGGCGTAACCATTTGGACATCCTCTAAAATGTGCGAGCCAATTAAGAAGAAGAGTTAAATATTCATTGTTGATGTTTTTATCAGGCCAACAACTGTAAAGAGGTACCATAAAGTTTTCAAGTACTTCATTATGGATAGGATGGCAATTCCATCACGGGCGGGGCCATACTCCGAGCAATAATTAATCCCATGTAGTACAGGTAAACTTTGGTGGAGGAAGACGAGGTGATCACACTGTTAAAAGATTTTAATTTTGGACCACCAGATCCAAATTTAAACCAGTTTCCTCCACATCATCACAAATTATTTTTGTTAAGCTGACATGACAAGTTTTGTCACGAGGACTGTATCAGCCAAGCTTTGGCACCAATCACAAAATTTATCATTTACATGACAGCAGTACACTGTACATGAACATAATTTTCCTTTAAAAGCCTTGGAGATTAAAGTCGCCCTTTCTGGGACATTTACATGGACATGCAGTAATTTAGACTTTGCTTTGCTTGCTTTGTCTGACTGCAAAGGTCGACCAGGGTTGGAATCCCAAGAAAGACTCAAATATCATGGCTACTTTGCCACTTTACTTGAATTGCTTGCTAATTGTACAGTTCTACAAGAACTGTTAGGATTATGATCTGATTTTGAACATGCAGTACCGTATGATGTACGTCACACCCAAACTCACTTGACGTTCCACTGGCCATATTCGTTGTCCCAGCCATAAGACGGAAAGTTTTCTGGCTTGCCCAGGCTCACAGACTGCTCGGCTATTTCAATCAGTGGGTTGGATGAAACCGGATCTCCTGATATTGGCATTTACAAATTACAAAAATGGAAACCCTTGACAACATTAACATGAGGAGGTCTGAAGGGTGCAGAATTCTGCAATTGTTTTAGCCCAGTTCTTGCTTAAAAAATATATATATAAGTGTTGAATGTGAATACACTCTGTGTGAGTATGATTGTGAAGTTACACAGTTGGTAATGAACATAAGGTGACCTGAGATGACCACTTAAGAGTTTAAACCCTCAGGACAATTACAGAATGAAAATCATAAGGCATAAAAGTTGGGAACCAAATTTAAAAAGGATAAAATAACTACAAGAAGGATAGATAGTAAGTTATGTTTATTATTTATCAGCTTTAGGAACATACTAGATACAGGAATGACAAATACACATAATTGTATAGATGATTAAATGGTAATGATAATTAATAATGATGATCATGATAATGATAGTCATGATAATAATGATAATAATAATAATAATAATAATAATAATAATAATAATGCAGGATGTAAATAATAAATCAATAATTATCTGTATAATTATTTAGCTGGAAGACTGACATAATAATATTGCTGTATCAATCAACAGATGTCAAATCTTACCTACACTGTTTTAAACACATCCTGAATCTCATCTTTAACATATTGTAGACTGGGAAATGGTATGAAAGTTAAACTCATCAGAGATTCATAAAGGAAACTGTTTTTCTTTTCATAATTGGCCCAGGCTTTGCTTATTAACATGCACGCATTAACCCTTTAAGTCCCAATAGTGTCTACCGTCAATTTTCTCCCAACTATATCCATACAATGTCAATAGATTAGGTTATGAGAATTAATAAAGTGATCACCTAATTATAAGAGAAAATGCCATGATCTTTTATCAAATTCTCTCAGCTTATTCTTGAAGGAAATGTATAGAGATCAGTTTGGAGAATTTGTATGTGGATATTGGGGCTTAAAGGGTTAAAAACAAACCAGTGCCATCTACAGTGTAGGAATAAATAGTTTTACCTGCAGTTATTGGTCCATCTTTCCAGCCAAGAGGCTTCCTGACAAGCTCTAGTGGCATCTGACGAATCAGAACAGAGGATGTTTCAAAATGGATCCTGTAAAACAAAATAATGTATCCACTGTTATTTCCTAAGAAAACAGTGATTATAATTGTTTGATTATTAAGTGAAAATGGGTGCTACTTTGTTACTTACGTGTATAATAAAAAACTTTCTAAGATGTGCACCATATCTACTTGACACAAAGTTATACATGGAAGATAGTGACGATTAAGATACAGATGGCAATAGCAATAATAATGATGAGGAGGATGTTAAAAAAAGATTACAGGTCAGTGGCAAAGACTTTATTCAAACAGCATGCAAATGGTGACATCTCATCTGCAGTGTAACCAATAAAGGCACTGCACATGTAGTCATACAATTTAATGTAGTTGAGCCAGCTCACCTTTCATGTTCAAATCCCATGAAAATGGCCCACTGAAATAAAGACATTTTCAATGAATAATGTCAGTATTAAGGATTGTGAATACTTGAGGTACAAAGTAGGACTGTTCTTTGATTACTAAGCATTGACATGGTAATGTAGCTTTTTTTGTAACCACACTCAGCAGGACAGTTCCTGCAGATTTGCTGGGTTGTAACGATGTTAATTTATGCATGTTAAGTTAATTTATACAGTTTAGTTTACATCCGGGATCCGGCATGTTTTGCGCGCTCTTCGCTTGTTGATGTACACTCGGCTTACAAGATTAAAACGTTGTGTTTGAGTGCTCTGGTGTTCCGTCATCCGTCTAAGCGAATACGTTACATGGTGTCAGAAGTGAAAACTAGTTTCTGCAATTGGTGCTGTCGAGGGATTATCGCTCAGCGAACCGGAAAGTGTTCTGGAGAGAGATTTGTTCGCACGCACGTGGTCGACCAACTCTGATCTGCGAACTGATACTGCCGTGTTTGGCGCTCGCCATTCATAACCTTCTTCACAACGAATAGCGGAAGACAACGGTGACTGGAATCGTTTTGTGTTTTCGAAAGGAAATCTCTGCTGAAGGAATCTAGCTAACTTCAAATTACTCAGTATGCCACCGAAACCCGAAGATAGCGGCGCGTCTGTGCAAGTACAAGAAGCCGTCGCACAACCAAATCTGGTACAAATCCCGATAAACACCCCATTGCCCTCAAAGTTAGAGCTCACAGGAAACTTGGCGACGAACTGGAAGAAATTCCACCGTGATTGGAACAACTACGAAATAGCTGCACGTCTAAAAGACCCTGAACACTCTGCTGTAAATAAATCGCTGAGAACTGCCACACTGCTAACCTGTATTGGCTCAGATGCTCTAGATGTGTACGAAGGCTTAGAATTCGAGACTGAAGACGATAAGAAGGACATTGATATTGTTCTCCAAAAGCTACAGCGTTATTGTATCGGAGAGACAAACGAAATCTACGAGAGATACCGATTTAACAAGAGAGACCAAGAACCAAACGAGTCCCTGGATGCTTACGTCACGGCCTTGCGCACGTTGGCGAAGACGTGTAACTTCGGAGTGTTAGAGAACAGTCTAATTAGAGACAGGATTGTCATCGGAGTAAGAGACAATCAAGCTCGCAAGAAGCTCCTACAAGTCTCCAAACTCACATTGAAGGAATGCATTGATATCTGTAGATCCTATGAGACCTCAAGCCAACAACTGAAAGAAATTAATCAGGAGGAAGTCAGCGCCATCAGTCAGTCTCATGAAAAGAAACCTAGAGAAATTCGCTGCAAGTTCTGCGCCAAAACGCATGTCTGGAACAAGCTTAAATGTCCTGCGTGGGGGAAGACTTGCTCTAATTGTTGCATTCCAAACCACTTTGCGGTGGCCTGCAAAAACAAACCGCCTCCACCCAGTTCGGCCACATCCTCTAAACCTCCCACACCGAGACACGTCCGCAAGCCAGTACATGCAGTGGAGGATTCTGACTTTGACGAATATGTCGCCTGTGTTGATGTCAAGGAGCACGTCTGTGCGGTGGAAAATCCTGATCGTAAAGACAAACTGCTTGCGGTAATGCTATTAAATGGTCATAGAGTCCCATTCCAACTGGACACTGGTGCAACAGTGAACATCTTACCTGAAGAGTCTTTCAAAGAAGTATATGGTGAAGGCAGCCTATCCCTGCTGGACAATGCGGACGTAACTCTTGTTATGTACAACAAAACTGAGGAGAAGCCGATTGGCAAGAAACGTGTCCAAGTTGTGAATCCCAGAAATGGAAGAAAATACAGTGTGGAATTTGTAGTTGTAAAAGGAAAAGGCAAGCCTCTGCTTGGCTTACGAGCCAGTGAGCAAATGCAACTCATCTCTGTGGTCCGACAAAACATCATGGCTATTCAGTCTGAAGAGCCTTCGCAGAGCAAAACACCACTTACAGCAGAATCTATCCTCAAAGAACAAGCTGATGTATTCAGGGGAGAAGGAAAGTTAGAAGGTGATCTCCACCTTGAAATTGACCCGAACGTACCGCCAGTTCAACTCCCAACAAGAAAGGTGCCAATTGCCATTAAAGAAAAGCTAAAAGAGGAACTGGATCGTTTGGAAGGCCTTAACATCATCACGCCAGTAAATGTTCCAACCTCCTGGATATCAGCAACTGTAGTCACTTTGAAGAAAAATGGCAATGTCCGACTGTGTGTGGACCCCAAACCACTTAACCAAGCCCTTAAACGCAATCATTACCCGCTGCCGACAATCGAAGATGTCCTTCCTGAGCTCTGAAATGCGAGGTGCTTTACTGTGTTAGATGCCAAAAATGGGTTCTGGCACGTGTCCTTGGACGAGGAGAGCAGCTATGCAACCACATTTGGTACTCCGGGGGGAAGATACAGATGGCTCCGAATACCATTCGGCATCTCACCAGCCCCTGAAGAATTCCAGCGAAGACTGGATCAGGCATTAGCAGGACTAAACGGATGCAAAGCGATCGCTGATGACATCCTCGTATTTGGATGCGGAGCTGATGATGATGAAGCGGTAAGAGACCATGATGAAAAACTCATTGCTCTTCTTCAACGCTGTCGAGATAAAGGCGTAAAGCTGAACAGGGAAAAGCTGCAGCTAAGGCTCAAGGAAGTCGCGTACATGGGCCATGTGCTCTCCGCTGACGGGCTACAACCTGACCCTGAGAAAGTCAAGGCAATCAGAGAGATGCCAACACCAACTGACAAACAGAGCATCCAACGCCTCTTAGGGATGACTAACTACCTGCAGAAGTTTGCCCCGAGACTTTCAGAGATCACGACTCCCCTACGTGAGCTCACTAAGAACGACAACGAGTTCCTTTGGGATGACCAAGTTCATGGTGCAGCCCTGGAAGAGACGAAGAGGATCCTTTCTACAACTCCAGTCCTAAAATACTTCGACCCAGGTGCCACGCCCACACTACAGTGCGATGCCTCTATGCATGGCCTGGGAGCATGTCTAATGCAAGATGGACATCCAGTCGCATATGCGTCCAGGTCCCTGACCCCCACAGAGGTCCAGTATGCACAAATCGAAAAGGAGCTATTGGCCATAGTATTCGCAATGGAGAAGTTTGAAACCTACCTGTATGGTAGGAAAGTGCTGGTTGAATCTGACATCAAGCCTTTGGAAGCGATCTTCAAGAAAAGCCTCCTAAGCGCACCAAAAAGGCTACAACGCATGCTTCTTAGACTCCAACGCTACGAGTTTGAAGTTTCTTACAAAAGGGGACCCTCCCTGCTTATGGCTGATCCCCTGAGTCGTGCGTATCTGTCGCTTAAAGAAGCCCCTGAGGATCAGGAAGACGTCATGACAGTCTCAGAAACAAGGTCGCCAACAGAGATAGAAGCAGAGCAAGTAAACATGCTACAGTATCTTCCAGTGAAAGATGAAACCCTCTGTCAAATCCAAAACCTTACTCAAGAAGATGCTATTCTCAAGACCCTCGCTGGCGTCATTAAACAAGGCTGGCCAGAAAGTAAGCTCCGTCTCCCAACGGAAGTTCAAGAGTACTTTCCTTTCAAAGAAGAGCTCACACTTCAAAACGGAGTTATTTTCAAGGGAGACCGTGTTGTCATACCATTCCAAATGAGAGCTGAGCTCAAAAGGAAGCTACACTCCAGTCATCTGGGAGTACAGGCATGCCAGAGACGAGCAAGGGAAGCTTTCTACTGGCCTGGCATGTACAAGGAGATTGAAGAATATGTCTCCCAGTGTGCAGTCTGCAATACATACCACCAAGGGCAGCAGAGGGAGCCCATGATCTCACACCCAGTACCATCAAGACCGTGGCAAGTCCTTGCCGTTGACCTCTTTGAGCTCCGGGGCCAGGACTACCTTGTCACTACTGACTATTACTCAAATTTCTTTGAGGTCGACAAGCTTGTTACTAAGACATCGAAAGAAGTAATTGAAAAGCTCAAGCCTCATATGGCCAGACATGGAATTCCGGACAAGATAGTAAGCGATAATGGCCCCCAGTTCAGCTCGCAGGAGTTTAAGAAGTTCAAAGACTTATATGAGTTTGATCATGTTACAAGCTCTCCCACTTACCCGCAGTCAAATGGCAAAGCGGAAAACGCGGTAAAGACTGCGCAGCGAATCATGCTTAAGGCCTTAGAGGCTGGCAGTGACCCTTACTTGAGATTCCTTGACTTCCGCAACACCCCCACTGAAGGACTAGGAACATCTCCAGCGCAGCGTCTCTTTGGCCGCCGTACCAAAACACTCCTGCCTACCGCTGGCAGACTCCTGACACAACCTGAATTTGACACCACTTCCCAGCTTCTTCATGCTCAGAAGAACAAACAAGCCTTCTATTACAACAATGGCACTAAAGAACTCCGGCCACTTGAACCAGGGAGCACCGTTCGTATCCATCCACCCAAGTATAGGCATCAATGGACACAAGCAACGGTTGACAAACAAGTTGGTGTACGTTCCTACCAAGTAATTACTGACGACGGAAGGGTGTATCGCAGGAACCGCCGACACCTGCGTCTCACAGCTGAAGTTCCAAAACAATCACTTCCTGACATTGAGGTATCTAGCTCCGATCCTGGTCCCCTGCCCCTGACCAACGTTGAACAGGTACCACCAGTAGCTGAATCAATGCCCCAAGAGAAGGCCAAGCCACAAGCAGCACCAGGCCCTCCACCTGATGACATACCAAGTCCTGAAAGATGCAGCTCCCGGGGAAGAGTCCTACGAAGACCAGCATACCTCAGTGACTATGCATGCTGACACTTTTTCTATGTCCTTTATGTTCTTCGAACAATCATTATAGGAAACAATTCACGTTTTTCTTTCTCTACTCTTTCGTCTTTCGAATAACGAAGGGAGATGTAACGATGTTAATTTATGCATGTTAAGTTAATTTATACAGTTTAGTTTACATCCGGGATCCGGCATGTTTTGCGCGCTCTTCGCTTGTTGATGTACACTCGGCTTACAAGATTAAAACGTTGTGTTTGAGTGCTCTGGTGTTCCGTCATCCGTCTTAGCGAATACGTTACAGGTCACAATCAGGCTTTTAGCCAGACATGGAAAACTGGCCTTCGAGAAGCATGTTTTCTCATAAAATTATAACAGATTAAGTGAATTCTCCTTGCATTTCTTCCAAAAATGGGCATCCATAGGGTGGCTGCACACTTCTGGCTAAAACCTTGGTCACTTGACCTTCATATTACCATTGTTCTCAGTGACCTTACCAATGTTTCAGATCCTTATGTACCATAATTTATGTGTGGTGGGATTTCAGCTCTTACCCCAAGAGGGCCAGAGCTGAGTCAGGTGTTTACATGTATGAAACACCCAGGTCAATTAGGACTATGTTTTCAAAAAATAATTGCATTCAAACAGCAGATTTTCCAGTCTAGAAATGGGTCCATTTTCAGTAAACTGTTCCAAAGCTCCAGATCTCACTCAAAGGCTTCTGTGTGTTATTGTTTATAAACCACATTCTACAGTTCGGGAGTATGCCAGAAGAAGCGAAAACAATAGTCTACGTCACCAACCATAACATGATCACCATGGCGATGGCCATTTTCAAAACATACAAAATGGCGGACAAGGCAGAGGAAAGAGTATTGACAGAAATTCTCGTTTATTCTTGTTTCATCGAGCCTTTTATTTGTCTTCTCCTTACTATGAATTGGACAGTACCTTGAGGACAAGGAGTAACCATTCTTGCGCTATAGTTCTTCGCTTATTGCGCGCTTTGTAGGCACTTCGTATTCACTGCGTATGTAATCAGTACATCGAAAATAGGTAAGCACGCTAACAAGTTTGTGCCTATTTCTTTCATTAATTTTTTATATTATAAGAAAAAAGAATGCTTTGGAAACAACTAAAAAAGTGAGTTGTTCTATAATTTATTTCCTTATGTTTACAAAGAGTAACTTTTACTGTAATTTTTCCCATTGCTTCTGTTTCTCTCTCTGGGAGTGAGTGAGTGGCCGGAGAAGACGGCTGTAATTCAGGTTATTGTTTTGGTGCAAGCGAGTCATTTGTGAGTAAAATATCTGTTTTTTTCGAATATGATGTTCTGTTGGTGTATGTCCTGAAGCGGTTCCGTCCAGGTATACAACAGGTTTACAAGGATTTCTGAGGGTATTGTGTCCGCGTTTTCTTCTTGAAAACCCACAAAGTGAAAATCTTGCTTATCATCCCTGATCATTTTTTATTAATTTTATTGTTACATTTTGTTTTTTGTAAATAAACATTGTATTTCTGGTCCTGACATAAACTATGAACAAGGGAGCTATGCAAGTCATGCACACCATCAGCAAAAATAAAGTAAAAACAAGTAAAAACTGCAAATTTTACAGATTACGGTTTAGGTTGGGGTTAGGGTTACATGGTTAGCTTTCAGTTAATTCTTTTGGTATTACCAGATTACTGTTTTTGATTTTTATGTATTGTTTTCAATGAGTCGTATCTGACCTGCATGACTCGCTGCCATTGGCTCGCTGGCTTGCATATTATACACACTCTTATATCTCACTTTCTTGGACATGAAAACCAAAAACCAAAGCTTAATTGATATAATGAAGACAGTAGCAGCTGACATAGGTTTTCAATAGTTATCTTGTGAGATGTCTCTCGTGTATTATTTATTAGGGAGGATGATTTGTTGAAGACGATACATTAATATAGATGCTTTTTCATCGAGAGAATCTCAATAATTTAGGATTTATTCAAATCCAAACATATTCAATATTATGACATAAAATGTGGGCTTATTGCTCATGCAAAGGCATTGATGGGGGAGAGTGTGGCATTTTTCCTGTTTCAGATTGACGCAAGGGATTGAACATTATGTGGAGAAAATCTTCACAAGCCTCCACTTCCATGACTCCTTCCTCATCTATCTCCTTTAAAGCCCCTTGAATAAGAGCCAGAGTCTCTTCTATGGTTGAATCGTCATTGAGTGTGAGCTTCCACTCACAAGGTATATAAGCCCCCCCTCCAACCTGTTTCCCTCTTACCCATTTTTGAGAGGGAGGAGGGGCTTTTGTGGTGGTAGGTAAGCCTGTGACCACACTACAAAGAATTAAACAAAAACACATGTTTGATTTTACTGAGGTAGGGTTGAATTTGGACATTAAATTTTTTTATTACAGAGTAACATGAGGCGAATCTAAAGCAACATTTTGCCCTCAGAGCGCAAATATGTCGTTCTGAAGATATTTAACATTTGTCTTCCTCCTTCCTTTTCCCAGCTTTTTGGCACAAACGCGACAACATGTTTGTAATATGTCCAGATGTTGGTCTGCATTTTGGACGGACATCCTGACCAAAATAAAAGGAATCAATATAAGAACCAACTCACACTGATTAAAAACTCATTCCACACACATGATCTGGATCGATGACGTGATTTCTAGATCAGAGTCGCATACATTGCCGGTGAACATAACCAAAAACAGACTTGATCGCTTATAACTAAAAATACATAGACAGACTAAGGCATAACCATCAATATAGTAACCCTTCCTGTCCGTTGGCAATTTTCAATGTGTGGTTACCATTTTTACTAGGTTGTTACCATCGATGAAACTTTGCCTGAACACACCTTACACGTTGTAGTTTTGAGGAAAATTAGTCTTGATTTCGTAAAATTCGGCAAGATACTGAAAACTAAACATAAAGACATGTACTTACATTCGATGGCCGTCAAGATGGCGGCGACGTCTTCGAACGCTCTTTGATAACTGTCGATTTTACTACCGCAATGTGGCACGAAACTGCTCTTGACATTCAAAAAAGCAAGGAAAAGGCTTCTCCATCAGCACTGCTAGCTCGGAAGTCCCGGATATTGAACGAGTGGACCTGGAACAGGCTTTGAAAAAAGCTCCCTTGTTTTTGGCGATTATTTTTTCTTATTTTTGCGTATTTTTAGCAGAACAATGGAATCATGACGTCATCCCTTCTTCCAAAACTGGCATACTCCCGAACTGTTCTATGTGTCAAAAAAGTATACCCTGATCTAAAAATAATGACCCCTTGGGCTGCACGTATTGGTATTGGTTTTCTGGATTGGGAGTGGGATCGGAGTAATTGCAGAAAACAGACCACTCGTAAAGTTCATTCAAAACTACATCCAAGCCTTGAGTAGCATATTTTTCCATATCCTCACCAGTGAGTGATATTGATGACGTCAATTCCTGCTCAAACTGTTGTTTGTGCACTGTTTATCACATGCTAAGAGAAAAATGACGAGCGATAGATGCGTGAAGTTATCTGAAGCTGACATAAAATCTTTCTCTGAGGAGCAGGAGAATGTTAATACAAAGAAGAAAACTTTGTATGACTTAAAATTATATTATTCAACGAGTTCCTCACAAATGAAAACAATAGGGGATAACTTCGAGAAATTCCTGCCACCGAACAACAGCAGTTCATGATAAAGTTTGTGCTGGGAGTCAAAGAATGAAAAATGGGAAACACTTCTGTATACATTATTAAATAAAAAGAAAATTACCCAGTGGCTTGAAGATACGAATTTTATTTTCTCGTGGTGAAAAACAATACACACTCACTCTGCTTGTTTGTAAAATATTGCTTTCACGTCCACTCAAAAATAAAATTCACCTTCGTGCCACCGCGTAATAATGAGTACATTTCCCAACTGTAACCTGTCATGAATTCTCTGCAAACCTCCAAACCTCTCAGCAATGGTTTAGAGTTCACTGTTAAATCATGTATGTTTTTGTTCATCTTACCCATTTGCTTTCCTGAGTTACAGGCAGCTCCAGTGGAGTGTTATCTATAACATCCAAGATGGCTTTGCGCACCTTCTTGCGGTATTCTGCAACTTCAGCAACAGTTGGCCATACAAAACTTCCTCCCATTCTGTAATTCTCCTGCAAACTTGTACAATGAGAGATCAAAATAATAGAGGGATCTGCAGACATGCTTGATGAGCACAGAAGCACAACAAAGATAAACAAAATGAGATATTGATATGTCAGAAGCATGTTTATTTTTGAAAAATACTGGCAAAATAAAATTGCATTGAATATAATGTAAATGAAAATCAAATAACATGAAGTAAACAGTTTATTTGTTAACATTTAGATATCTAAAAAAGGAAAACAATTCAAGTAAATCACTCACAGTGTCATCCCATGACATCTCATCAACACCTGTCTCAAACAAGGTCTCATACTCAAAATTAATCCTCTCCTAAAGACAAAGCATATTAAAATAAAGGTTAATTCATAACATGAGCTATAATATTAATTTTAAATTATAATTCATTAGTGTGGCCATGTTCAATGTACATGAACAATACTGTCGAGTTCCCCACTGAGTCTAGGGCAGCCAATAACGACAGAATCTTCCCTGACGTAGACATTCAACTTTAAATAAGTAAATTAATATTCTGAATAATTATTGTTCAGTTAAAATATTGAGCTGTTTCTGATGGGCTCCAATCACCCGGCTAATTCTTCATAACAAACGCCGGTGCTCACCATATTTGGAAGATGCAAGCAATATACCATTGATTGGAAACGAGGTTGCTTGAGTAAATATGAACTAAAAAAATGGCTTTCACTGCAGCTATTCGAAGACAAAATAGCTGAACTTGTGACTTAAACTCAGAGTGGAAAAAATGCCAAAACAATATTGCTCAATGAATTTTATGTACTTTTTAAGAAGTATCTGCATCTGTTTATATCCTGAAACCGTGCCAACAAAATAGGCCAAAGTTTTGAAGAAAGTCTACAAGGTAAGCATGTTGAAAACTTAGAAAAATGTTAAATATGGGATGATGTTGTCATAACATCCTCCTCGATCTGCATAATTCTTCACATCCTACTCAGCCTCGTTCAATAACTGCTAAATATTCTGTTTTTTTCCAGTTAAAGCACTCAAATTTGCAATCTTTTGAAAATCATGACCCCTTCCCCCATCTCTGCACCAACCCCTTGGTAATCTGGACACCTGCTTTAAAATGGTTCATCTGTAATATTTAAGTTCATATCCGAAGTTCCACACTGTACAACTGATGAGCACTGTGCAGATTGCCTTTATTTTCTTTTTCACTCTCTTGAGGCAGCATAGAATGCGAGCAAGCTCTCCTATTTGGGCGAGTGAAGCGAGTCTCACAAAAATGCGCGAGCGAGCGGCCAAGCCGCGAGGGGCAGAGGAAAGGAGAGCTTGCAACGATCTCTCATAAAATTTCATTTGTACTTTGCTCAGACGAAGGGAAATACCATTGACTGAAAAATGACCTTCCGGAAATCAAAGTTGATTGATAACCGGCCAAGCTGGCAACCGCTGTGTGTCAAATTTGGTTCTCAGGGGGATCAGACTTGTTTCAGCCCTCAAAGCAGACGGGCTCATTTGATGTAATTCTCGCAAAGAGAATATTACGAGCCGAGGATAGTCGGACCGAGTTTGTAGTTCTTGTGGAAGGAAAAGAGAACCAAGTGCAGGAAAACGCTATTCTCCAGGTCCAGACAGACAAATATAAGATGTTTTTGTTAGTGATTGCGATGGAGAGTAGTCTTCTACTATACTGTGTAGTTTGGACGACTTTTCACAAGGAAACGAAACGAGAATCAAAGTAGTGAGTTCTTATCAGAGCGGACACGTTGAAGTTCAATGTCCCCATGGAAAAAAAAAACATATCAGTAATTAAAAACATTGCTTTGATGCTGTTGCGAAAGCGATTTACAAATAAATTGTTCTATGCGCCCTCGGTTGTCTAAACTTACTTGACAGGCGGTTGTCACTTTTCTAATCTGCGGCACGTTTGCGGTGACAATTTTCACGCTTTGCGGAGTCCTGGGGTTTCCGGGGTGGAAATGAGAATTTATGAGAGATCGTTGCAATAAAAGCTCTCCTTTCCTCAGCCCCTCGCTCGCGCGTTCTCGCGAGGCTCGCTTCGCTTGCCCAAATAGGAGAGCTTGCTCGCAGGCTAGAGGCAGCATGGTTTATCTACAACTGTATAAATGTACGTGTGTTTTTAGGAAAAGGTATGTATACCTTTAAGAGGCCACCAAGAACAAGCTTATTAATATACACAGCTGCTGTGTGACCAAAGTAGAATATCAAAGGAAGACGTAGTCGATCAGGGCATTTATAAAATGCTGACTCATCTGAAAGAAACACGTGTTAAGTTAATTCTTATATAAGATGATAAAACAACCTTGATGTGGGCATTTGGAATTTAACCTCTATTGTTTGTAGAATCAGTGGTTTTCAGTTTTCATATTTATTGCTTTTTTTTAACCATTTGTCCGCCATTTGCCCACGAATATGCATTTGAATAATAATGCTTTGGCAACTAAAAAGGGAAATACTCTGAAAAGGTATGCATACACGCATATTGTACAAAGTGTAAGTATGAATGAACCAGTGCAAAAAATTATGTACTGTATTGTACTTGTATAAAATATTGGATTGTCATGAAGCAGATCTTATATATAGTTGCATGGTTAAAACTCTCTTTACATTCTGCTTAATGATATCACATAAAATTATTAGTCTACATCAAAGGGCCAAGAGAAGCTGACTGGATGCAAATTAAATATTATTGTAGGTCTGGTGCATATCTTATGGTTCACTGTTTCAACTTTTTTATTTTTATGATATGGTGAAAAATTGCATATATGTGATAATGTGTTTAAAACAAAGAAAATTAACATTAAACCAAAGATGAAATTAAAGCACAACATAATTACATGACACCAAGCGGTTAAATTATTAAGGTCCAGTCCACATCAGCCTTATGGCTGCCTACTATCGAGCTTTCAATAAACCAGGAAAATTATAAAGTTTCTGTGCAGTATGGATGTATATGTAAATATGAACTTATCTCTTCAGTGGATAATAAAGTGTCCGCAACTCTGCATGCAGAATAATTATTATCATAGAGCACTATTTATGAGAGACTCAACTCTTTCACCCAATTCTGCTCTTGACCTTTTCATTGGTTTTAACACAGGTGACCCAGGCTCTGTGATACAGTTGACTCCCGATAACTCGAACCCTCGCTAACTGGAACCTCGCGCTAACTCGAACCAAGGTCGATTTCCCCTGGATTTCCTTCTTACAATTTTACTGTAATTTTACCCTCAGTAACTCGAACCCTCGATAACTCGAACCTCTCGCTAACTCGAAGTAATTTTTGTTTCCCTTCAGCTCATTTCTATACAATTTTACCCTCGATAACTCTAACCATGTTATAAGAGCGTGACAAGTCGGGAAAAGACCGTGTTCTGAAGTCCGAAACATTGAAATATTTCGAAAGTCCGAAATATTTCAAAACAACCTAGTAAATTCTTTGTCTTTACCTTTTTGTCACTCCAGTTCAAATTCAGTGCCCATTCCTGTATACTTTGTTGCTTAATGCCCTTAATTGCCTTTCCTTCCCATCCATTTGCTTATTTCCTTACTTCCGGTTGTTTGCTTCAAACTCTCGATAACTCGAACTCCCGATAACTCGAACTTTTTTCGATTTCCCTTGAAGGTTCGAGTTATCGGGAGTCGACTGTAGTACCACGGTACGGTTCCAGTTAGCCTGTGAACGGGCTCTCTGTTTGCGGAAAAAAATAGCGAGGAAAGGGAAGGGCTGTTCACAGGCTAGGTTCCAGTGTTTGAATGGGGTAAAAATACGATCCTAAAATTTCTACGAAATACCAAATAAAGATCAATGAAACTTACTCTGCAGTTAGTTGTTGTTGCCCTTAATGCTCCAACGAAGTTTCGTGATAATCTGTTCAAATTCACTCTATATACAATAATAATATACAAGGTAGGAGACACGAAGATGCCATCTTCGCCGCCATGCTCTCATTCAACACAAGTTTTTCACGAAATTCGAACTCCCACAGAAAATAAACGTGCCAGGATCGTAGTAATAGGATAGCAGCAGATATAGAAACCAATGAAGCTTTCCCAGATAGAAAACCGAATCCCGCAGACTTTGACAAACTCGAAGGATGTAATCCAAACTAGGCCGAGAATATGCTCACCGAAGTAGCCGGGCCAGCCTGGGCACTGTACCCCATTTTAAAGATTCCCGCTTTTAAAGATTCCCCATTTTAAAGATTCCCGCTTTTAAAGACTCCCCGTTTTCAAGATTCCCGCTTTTAAAGATTCCCCGTTTTAAAGATTCCCGCTTTTAAAGATTCCCCATTTTAAAGATTCCCGCTTTTAAAGATTCCCCATTTTAAAGATTCCCGCTTTTAAAGATTCCCCGTTTTAAAGATTCCCGCTTTTAAAGATTCCCCATTTTAAAGATTGCCCATTTTAAAGATTCCCGCTTTTAAAGATTCCCCGTTTTAAAGATTCCCGCTTTTAAACATTCCCCGTTGTAAAGATTCTGCTTTTAAAGATTCCCCATTTTAAAGATTCCCCGTTTTAAAGATTCCCGCTTTTAAAGATTCCCCGTTTTAAAGATTCCCGCTTTTAAAGATTCCCCGTTCCTTGTTCCTTGTTCCCCGTTCCCCATTTCCATTCGCCGATTCCCCGTTCCTTGTCTAACAGACCTTTTTACCGATACGGGGGCCATATTGAATTAATTCGATTTAAGGAGTATTATAGGATGCTCAGGGGGCATGAGCACATTTCGTTTGTATTTTCGAGCCGTTTTCGGGCCATTTTTTCGTAAAGTTTTCTTAGAATAAGATTGTAATGGGAAAAAAGATCCTTGTGCCGTGTTTGGATACTAAACTTCGAATACTAAACTAGCATAGAAAAAGGCGATCATTATTGCATCCAAACACGGCACAAGGATCTTTTTTCCCATTACAATCTTATTCTAAGAAAACTTTAGGAAAAAATGTCCCGAAAAGCGCCCGAAAATACAAACGAAATGTGCTCATGCCCCCTGAGCATCCCATAATACTCCTTAAATAAAATTAATTCAATATGGCCGCCGTATCTGTAAAATGGTCTAATAATCGTCTTTACGGTCAATACCAACGTTGATTGCCGAAGTTGCATGTTGATACGTAACATTAGTATTTTGATGTTGAACTCTCGACTCGAAGGTTACAGTTTCAGTATGGAGGGATATTATTGAGCTATTTTGAAAAAATAGCTCATATGTCAGTGGTGTGAGCGTATGTATCTTTGTGGCTTTGTAACTTTGTATGTTCGGATGTTTGTTGCAAGAGCCAATAAGGTTGAAGGTACTATTAGTTGATGCTTAGGAACCAATGAGATCTTAGCATCTACTTAAACATGACATTGGTAAAGGTCGAACAAGGGCACTTTGAGACCGCCATCTTGATTCTTCACAATTTTTTCGTCTTTTATTACGGCTACAGGTGTTTGGAAGAATTACATTAAATATCTTCATGATTCAAACGCTCTGTACAGTGATGCAGCTGTTTAAGGGTTCATATTTTAGTATGGATGCTGCTTCAAGGCATTTCTGACCTAATTCGGCTATCGGTACAACGCACGTCAGTATGAGTTCTGTTTCACCCGCTACAACTGGGTAGAGTATAAAAGATCATATATTTTCAAAGCTCTTCCAATGAAGCAATAATTGATATTTAGATATAGACTTTAATTCGAAAGTATGCGCCCTATAAAATGTGGTTTTAGAAGTTTAAAAAGGCAGCTTATTTTTGTGAAAGCTGTACCGAGTTTTGTTAATCCTGTAAACAAGCTTTAAAAATATCATTCTCTCGCTTACAAAGTTCAACAGACCTTTTTCGTTCTGGCAAACCAAAAAAAAAAAGAATAATAAGTGAACAACATAATACATCCTTCCTGCATACTAAGTATTATAGTTTCTGAAACCTATTTTATTTAGTAAAGATGAGTAACTTAAGTAGAAACAGTAGCGTTAGGGAATAAAAGTGGAAGAAGCTAGTTGACACAAAATTAGATACTGTTGTATTGAGTGGAGTAACATGATACAAGTAGAAATATATTTCGGCAGTTTGATAATTTTCTTGGTAGTTAATAAATGTTAGGCTATCAACCTTGACGTTGCATGAAACATAATTTAATTGCAGGTGTTGTAATAAAGCCGAGGTGATTTCTTAAAATCGCTTGAGAAAATTTTGTAGTGAAACAATTTGCCTTTTTTTTGCGTACGAATTGTAAAAGGGCCAAAGACCAACATCTTCACATGCAAATTGTGTGCATGAGTTATTTTTATAATTCTGTTTACTAGATTACTGTGTGATAACTCGAATTCCCTCACGTACGAACCACGAAAGGGGGCAAAGTCCAACACTTTCACGTGCCAGCTGTGTGACTGTACATCTCATGCAGATTGGCTTTTCACAATGATAAATAGTAACTTGAACGTATGAAGACCTGTTTCGTTTTGTAACCAATGCCTTAAAAAAGGCTCTTGTCTTTTAAGAAGCAATAGCTTTTAAAACATGAAGAAATAAGTTGTCGGAGTTAAAGACTGTTTCACTGAGTAGAATCGCACGTGAAAACCTCGTGAATTATGACGATGCAACCATCTACCACAATGATAAAAATCCTGGTATTTCGTAACTATTCAGTATTCGATGAGTCACATTTTGGCTTAAGAAACTCCGCGGAAACCTTAGAGTTTTCCTTCTAATCAACGTTTGGTGAGTAGAAATTTATTTTACTTCAACAATTTGTTTAACTTGCACCAGATGTAACAGGGAAAGACAGAGGAAAGTGAATATATAGGTTGAGGATCGACTCAGCTGAGCGTTTCGCGTTTTCATTTATGTAGCGCAATACCCAATTTCGCACAAAAACCAAATCTACATTTAGGATGAAAAAGGTAGATTCATCACTCTTGGTAAGGTTACACCGAAGTATTATAGTTACACTGAAGCATTCAAAATAGCTCATGCACGTTTAACGTGCCTATGTTTGTGTAAGATGGAGACACTTTGCTGTTGAACTTACTGGATTTGTTTAGATGGAGCGAGGGTCGGTCCCCTAAATTAATGTAACGAAATCCTGTTTAACTTATAACCTTTTACATGTAAATTTTGGGTCTTAAAAATATTAGGCTAGCGACGTCTAAGGAGACTAGGAAAACGTCCTCTGGGAGGTTTCTCCTTTCTATGAAGTTAACAAAGTCAGTTGTGTCCTGAAGATAGGACTTTTGTGACTTAGCTATAGACTGAAGTAGGCTATCAACGAATGATGATATTCGTTCGGTGGGTCCGTCGTTTCCTGCCACTATAGGTCGGCCAACAGGATTTGGCTTATGAATCTTTGTGAGGGTGTAGAAGACAGGTATTCTGGGTGGGTTAGGCCTGGTTGAGACGCCGCTCCACTCATGTGCCGAACCTAACTGATGAATTAAGTACGGCAAAAGAGCGGCGTCTGAATCAATTTGGCACGGCAGTTTTAGTTTGGTGCGGCAAGAGCGTTAAGTTCGACAGAGTCTGTCGAACTTTTGTCGAACTTAACTTAGGTTCGACACACGGTACGCCGTCTGAATCAGATGTCGCGCCAGTGTC
This sequence comes from Porites lobata, assembly GCA_942486035.1. Lineage (NCBI taxonomy): Eukaryota > Metazoa > Cnidaria > Anthozoa > Scleractinia > Poritidae > Porites > Porites lobata. The sequence continues at coordinate 6,841,475 of CALNXK010000004.1, forward strand.
GCTCCAAAGTCGAACTTATTCAGTTAGGTTCGGCACATGAAAAGTACGGCGTCTGAACCAGGCCTAAGGTGTCTGTGATAACCATTTAACAGTCATTTCGTCAATAAAACTTCCCTGATAGTCCTGATGCAGTTCTTCGACTATTTGTTTCAGAATTTCGTGCAGTTGGCTTGGGTAAACTTCAGAATCCCCGGCCACTTATTTGCATCTTGTTCAATAACCAAAAAAATATTGTGTTCACTCATCGTTCAACACGGTTTGGCTTTATATGGAAAGAGGATTAATAATAACAATAATCCACTCACCCAATGTGATATGATATGTTTTTCTTGTTTACGAATCGAAACGACTTATACACGGAAACATCGAAAAAACCGGCAGACTTAACTTACTCCTGTTAAGAGTACCGTCAAGCACGTTAACCACACTTTAAACTAACGTTGCAACAGGGTGAAAAGTAGTAATGTTTATCGAGAAACTATTAAGTCAGACATTTTATGATCAGCTCTCACTCTCTCCGAATACTTGGGCCCAGGCTCCTATTATGTGTGAGTGTCAGCTTGTAAGTGTAAGGGCCCTTACACGAGCCCTTACACTGAAAACCTGTTCGTAATTCGTGACTCATTTGTCTTCCATAGTATGCCTTATAACCAAACAGCCACAGCATTAGCACGAATTAGCATGCCCATGAACGATTTTCAGTCCGAAGATTTGAGCTTATAATAAACAAAAGTCGGGGCCAGTGGGTTATAACATTCGCTGTGGCTATATGGCCGGTAACCGGTCAAGGTTTTCAAAACACTAAATGGCCGGCAGTTCTATATTCTTAGTAAATTTCACAAAATCGAAAGATTCCAGCTAATGTTAACTATCATACGTCGATTTAGAAAAGTCAAGCGATCCTGAAATGCTTTATAGTCAAGTCTAATGGTTGGTTTACGCTGAACCATGTTTTGTGACACTTTTCAGCTCGACTGCCGGTCAAGGTTTTCAAAACACTAAATGGCCGGCAGTTCTATATTCTCA
>CALNXK010000004.1:6847500-6852500 GCA_942486035.1 Porites lobata
AAGCTTAGTCGCTACACCACGGTGCAACAATAATAATGAAGGACGCTATTACAGTCGAGGCAGGTCAAGCGTACCAATGAATAATGAATATGAATTCGTCCGCCGTTCCGGTAACTAGTGTTAAATTCAAATCGGCATTTCTGCATGATTACTGAGCAGTGAATGTTTTACGAGAACTTCTCTGTATTTGGTCAGATTGAAGATGTTGGGAAACTTAGCTGGTAGAAATTTCGTAACTGAATCGCGTGTGAATTCACGGCTCATTACGCATGCAAGAATGCACACATGAATGTGAAATCTACAACTACCAACGGATTTAACTTTCGAATAATAAATTCATTTTATTGTACGAAATGATCCCCGAGGAATTATCGGAATGGAATGGGATGACGTTTAATCCCCGAAGATGCTAGAATTACTAGAATAAAGTAAATTAAAGACTTTTGACTCGAATTGTTTGAAGTGTTGATTTATTTAGATATTTTGGACAATTTATTAAATAATTTTCACTCTTTTTTAACGAATTTTGCAAGAAACTTTATAGTTTAAATTGGAGGTTTAATCGTGCAAATAGCATCTCGCTGGGCCCGGTTTTAATAAACGTCAAATGTCTGATACCTATTTGGTTCTACTTAAATGAGTAAATCCGCTATTTTAGACGTCGAATCATGAGCGAGTTTTTATAGAGTTGGGAAAAAAATGAGAATTGTGGCTTATAACAAATTAAACATGATTTAAAAATTCGATTTGGCACAAAAGACAACGGTTGAACTTCTGTCCAGATTTGTTACTGGCTCAGTCGGAAGATGCGACAGAAGTCGTGTTGTCGAATTTAATTTTAGTTAAACGCCGAACTTCCTACGCATTCAATACCTGAATAAAATTTGGCACATGTGAAATGCCATGTTTACACTGGGCCTTACTATAACAAGTAACAGTCTTCGCTTCCTGTCGGTACTCATTACTGGGCTGCCTGTGCGGCCCAGTCATAAAATGAACTTTCGGCAACACTTTCGGTCGTCTGCGGCGAAAAACGGCCTCCCGGGGGAGAGAAGACACGAGGGTCTGGTACCGAGAAACGATGTTCTCACAAATGGTTTCATATGATTTTCTCTTGCACGAACCCTTGGATACTTTTTGTACCTTGTCTGCGCTCCCCCTGAAAAACCCACAAAGCGTTGCGAACCTGAAGAATGCTATTTGCGTTGTTCGAAGCGATTCGATCATGGGAGTCACTCTATAATTTTTTTATTGTTCGAGTTTAAGTCAGTTAGATGATGTTGGCGCTGGGAAACTCAGAGAAATGCTCGCGTTGCATTCAAACCGACACGCCGTTCACGGTAGGTTCACACTAAAAGATGACTGTGCGCGTCAGGTTTGGCACGCCGTGGCCGCTTCGTGAACTCAAAGAGAGAATTATCGATCGATGTATTACATGAGCAATTAAGAAGTACAGTTTATGAGCAAGGTATTTCACAAGTTGACGACGCTATGACTGAAGACTTGATTGAAAGCCTTCGTAGTCAGTGAAGCGAACAACTCAGTTGCCGATGAATGGCACTACGCACGTCCATGAGCGAGGGACGTGACAACTTTGCCATGTTAGAAGACTGGCTTTTCCTTTAATTAGGATGTTACTAAAACGAGGAACGGGGAGTGGGGAGCGGGGAACGGGGAACGGAAGTCTGGGAACGAGTTGTCAGCGGAAACCTCCACAAAAATCCAAAATGGCGGTCCAAAACACGGGAGAGAGAAAGAAGAAGACAAAGAAAGGAATTCGTGCCTTGGTTGAAATCAGGTGGGGACGAAATTGCAAATCAGACTCACATTTTACGTTTACGTTTTGAGCAGGTGGTATGTTTTTTCGATATTCAACCTGTTTCATTTACAATATGATAAGGACACTCACATTACTCCTGGATTACTCCGTTTACTTTAGACCGTCACTTAATCCTGCCTGTTTATCCCCCTGAATGTTCTTTTTCCCACTCAGACAAACTCTTGGAGAGTAAAGGTTTTATCCAAGCCCATTATATGCCCTGTTTTGAGAATGCTTGGTAAATAACTCGCAGGCATTGTAATGAGAAATAAACGTGGAATTTATTAACGCATGTACATATAGTGTTCTCGCGTTCTGTGCTTGAGTCAAACTTTGTACAGCTATTAGTATTTAAAACTAACGGCTAAAACTTGTTTTTTACAATTTTTTTTTATAACTGGGAAAGCTTGTTGTTGTTGTTAGTGTTATATTAAAGTCATTGAGTGATGAGTTATGAATCGTTTAAGGTCAGGGTTTGGCATTGAAAGCAGGGTTAAGCACTGACTTCAAGAAGGTGGTGGACAAAACACTGACCCCCATTCCATGAACTACCCCCAATGACTACCCTAAAATGGACTATGCCACTGAAGTTAAGTGATTAGGGTTAGAAAACTGAGTGAATCAGGTTACATTTAGGGTCCTTATACTGGGATAAGAGAGTCCAAGGCTAAGTTTTAAAATCAGCCAAAAGAAATGGGATATGCTAATTGCTTATCCAGATTACACCATGCTATTGCCTTAGATGAGGTTGTTTTAACAACATATCAAAGATCAAAGTAAAAGAAAATTTAACTCTTCAAGTCCCATGATCGACCGAAATCAATTTTCTCGAAACAATATCAATACATTATCCAGAGGAATGTTTATGACAAGTAATGAAATAATCAGCAAAGGGAAAATGCTTTAATCGTCAACCAAATTCTGTCATCTAAATCTGTAAGGAAATGTAAAGAGATAAGTGTGGACAATGTTATTTGTATGTGGATAATGAAGCTTAGAGGGTTAAGGTACGAGTAGGTATGACCAGGATCATTATGTCGAGTTAACCAAATGGGTTAGGTATAAACTAACAGGTCTGAAACAGTTTAAATTCGTAAGTGGCTGCCTAAATACTTTTATGATATTGTATAGTTCCCTTCATATACATTACTCTTTAGCAAAAGGGGGGCCAGTTCATTTCTTTATATCAAGCAATAACAGGTTGATAATAGAACCCAGTCCTATGCCAGCAAATTCTGATAGTCAAGAGATCTCTACCAAAATCCTTCACAACAAAAGAGTATCTTTAAAAAAATGATTAGAATTTGCTTTTACACCCATTTTATATTCAGAATGACATTTCAAATTGATTTTGATATTTGTATCTTTTGACCATAACTTAGGTTATAAGGGGAAAACTGAATAATTGCCTCAAACCCTTTCATCTCCATAGAGAGTGAACTGGCAAAAATTCCCTTCAGACCTTTTACTGTAAATCCTCTATTCAGCCTCCCTCTCCTTAGAGGACTACAACAAGACAACCATGAATGTACCACTTCCTTGGCACAAAAAGGTATTGGTACAAATCATGCTATATGTTGGCAGTAGTCAGTGCGGCATTTCTAGTATGTCTCTCACTCTCCTAGCCTTGTGCCATGTAATATTGGCCTAAGCATTCAGGAGGGGGTATGGTAGAGGACTGACAGTACAATTTGTTGTGTTTATATTAGAAAAAACATGCACTAAATGAGCTTTGGCGTTTCTAGTAAAGACCAAGAAAATGCCGGTTTAAAATTCGGCCACGTTATGGGTCAAGGAGTTGAAATTATAGAGGCAATTAAATAATTGAGTCGATGAGTCATGAGTAAAGTGAAAAACTTCAAATATCTCGGATTAACTGCTACTATCTGCTTTAAACAAATACTGGTACATACAGTAAATATAGTGACAAACCTGAATAAACTTCTTGAAGGGTGTGGTAGACAAAACACTGACCCACACTTCATGGACATACCCTAAAATGGACTACACCGCTGAAGTTTAGTGATTAGGGTTAGGAAACTGATTGAATGAAGTTTTAGATCAGTTTTCCCAGTATAAGGACCCTAAATGGAACCTGATTCACTCTGTTTCCTAACCCTAATCACTTAACTTCAGTGGCATAGTCCATTTCAGGGTAGTCATTGGGGGTAGTTTATGGAATGGGGGTGAGTGTTTTGTCCACCACCTTCTTGAAGTCAGTGCTTAACCCATTCGCTCCTGGAGATTTTGCCGAAAAACGCGTTTTGAAGCTAGCCGAGTGGTTTTCTGGTCACTGTCGTGCTATAAAGAGCTAAAACTTACGACAAACCGGTTTACAGGTCGTACACTTGGCGGCCTTCTGATCCAGATGCAAAATGTCAGCTTGCGAAGTTCGGGCATGCGCAGAAAGCAAGACACAGCAGTCTTGACTTTTACTTTTCGCTTTCTCTCCTCCCTTCTTTTTTCGCTTTTCTTGCTTCATTTTTTTTTCTCTTGCTGGGCATTTAGTAGGCTTCATTTTGGTGGGAAGAGTTTTTAGGAAAGCTTTTAGGATCTTAGGATTAGGTGAAAGGAAAGGTAGGTGGGTAATGGAACAAGATTTTCATGGAGATTTTCAGGTCCTTGTCACGTGGTTTTTTGCTTCTTTCTCCGGTGTCCTTGACTGAATTGTGCTCATTCTGGTATGGTTTGAAAGATCTCTTCATTCTGCACACGTGTGCGAAGAAAGTTGTCCTTGACCGTTAAAACTGATGACGTCACAAAGGGTAGAAAGGACCTGGATCCGCACGGGCGGTTACGGGCGGTTCAGGGGCGAATGGGTTAACTCTGCTTTCAATGCCAAACCCTGACCTTAAACGATTCATAACTCATCACTCAATGACTTTAATATAACACTAACAACAACAACAAGCTTTCCCAGTTATAAAAAAATTGTAAACTACAAGTTTTAGCCGTTATTTTTAAATACTAATGGCTGTACAAAGTTTGACTCAAGCACAGTACGCGAGAACACTATATGTACATGCATTAATAAATTCCGCGTTTATTTCTCATTACAATGCCTGCGAGTTATTTACCAAGCATTCTCAAAACAGAACTGCACTAAATTCTTACAAAGAACGTGAAAAACAACTAACCTCTATGTAGGCTTTGATCCATATTTTGGAGTAACCATTCTCAT
>CALNXK010000004.1:6857500-6872500 GCA_942486035.1 Porites lobata
AGGAGTACTCATGTCAATCATGATCCCAACTTGCAACGCTCACGCGTGTATGAAATTCTCGAAGAAAAATTTTGCGCCGTACGCAAAAAATGCGACAGTAAAAAGTATGATAACAATAAATAAATAAATATAATGTGGGGATGAAAAGTCTTGATCGAGCAATAATTGTTAGTGACACTCTTAAGACAGAAACGTCTCCAACTTTTATTTCTTAGGTTCCGGTTCCGGTTCCGTTTCCGTTTCCGGCTCCGGATTCCGGATTCCGGCTTTTCCATACGCCCCTTATTTCCGTCAATAACTGTAACAATATGTAATGTGAAACTCTGTAAGAGAAAAAAGTGAACATAAACGACCGTGAAATTAATGATAAACAAGAACAACTGAATACAACAGCAAGGCGACAGAAAACCTTAACCTGTCGGGTAACATGCAGGAACTTTATAACCTGAACTGTATAAAATAATTCAGTAGAAAGAACAAAACTGTAATAATAATAACAATTGGTACTGGTTAGAGCCAAGTGTGTAGCTTTCAATATGTCATTGATTATAAATCTAGATGTATGTTGTATACGGTAAATGCTTTCGCCAGTTGCACAGTGCGTGCTCAGTTTGAGTTTCAGCCTTACATTATGAAAATTTACTCATTGTGTATTCGCGCTCGCGAATGTGACGAAGTCGAAAAAAAGTACAAAAAATAAAAGCATTGCTTATTCTATCTTTTATGGCTCTCTATGCACATGTTTGACATCCCTGCTATTTCTACATTGTTGTTGTTGTGTTATTTGTACATTGTTCGGTATCCGACTGATCTTCCGGTAAAAAGTCCAACGAAACAGACTGCGACGGGTCGCGTACAGTACCCTTGACTTGGGTTGACTCAGCCTAGTCCCTAGGCGTTCTCTCTTGATCTGTTCTCCGCGCAAAGTCTGGGAGAGAGCGGACGAGAATCTCTCGGTGACGTCACAGCTCATGGTAGAGTCCAGGAATGACCGAGCCGAAAACGCCTGGGGACTAGGTTGGGGTTGACTGTAAATTGGGATCGAACCAGCCGGGCCGGACGTTCGATTGATTGCTTTTAGGCGGGAGAACCAGTGATAAAAGCACACGCAAGATTTTAACCAATCACACAACGCCAAACGTGAACGGAGAGGACGTTGAGAATTGAGAGAAGGGGTTGGGGGCGGGTTATGAATGAATTTGGACTTTTCGCAAAAAGGCTGTTGTGATTCGCGTGATCATGGAGATCCACACAGACTTCCTATGCCTGTTTCAGACCCCAGACAGGACACTCACACGACGGAACCAAATGCTCCGAGATGATGATATATTTCGCAAGGTGGAACAAAAAAACAAAAAAACAAAGACGGTCGGCTCCTTTCCTTTCTAATTCACCTTTGACCCGGACACGTAACAAACAGATACTGTAATATTCAGTGAATTTAACTGAAAAATAGTGTTTTCAAAAATAACAAGTCGCATAAGCAAACCTTTAAGTGTCTTCGATAAATTAGGCTTGCGCTCGAAATGTAGGGGGGAACAGCGTTTCAGCACACAGAGTGGAAAAAAATGCAACGTCACAGGGGGTGGCATGCTGAGAGTGGGTTGTAATTCCAGCAGAATAAGTTCCATGTCTGCAATCGAGTGGCCAGGTTGATTAAAGTGGGAAGAGACTGCTGCCCTCCCCCTACCCCCTCCTCCCCGCCAGGGGACTGCTGCTGTGGCGTTTGCGTGGAGTGGATTGTTTGTTGCCTGTCTACGTTCTTTAAAGCGTTCGCGAAGTGTGCGTTTGGTTTCACCTATATATTGTTTTTTTTTTACATCTTTTACATTGGATCATATATGTTAGGTTTGTTGAGTATGGATGTTTTCACAATTGTCGCGAATTATTATCGCAACTTCGCACGGCCCATGTACGATACACGCTTTAGCTACCCGAAAGTAGCGACCTCCTAAAGTGGCGACCCTCCCCTCACAGCCATCCCCCCAATCCATTTATTAATGCTTTTAGCAAGTCACGTGCAGCGTAAGTGAATTGATAGTTCCTTAATATAATGGGCAAACAGGATTCATTTCTTTCAAATCCCAAGATCAGCATATCGTTCAATTTTATGAAAAATATTCTACCAATACAACACGATTCATGTCAGTAAAATGTACTCTTAAAATTTCACTTTTCCTAATTTCTTTCAAAGACTTCAATTTTCCCTGACTCGGAGTGGAATTCCCTGAGTCTTCCCTGACCTTGAAGAAACTTTACAGTCCACCCCGACCATTTCCTGACCTGTGGCAATCATGTGCAAAAGACTTAAACGAAAATGAACGATACCAACACCACAAAACAACAGCTAACCAACAATGGCTTACGCAACATCAGGTAACACCCAGAAATAGTAATTTTGTCGGTTGCATTGTTCACTTTTTGGTAAAAATGAAGTCTGGGGATTTTCTTGGAATCTGATGTACACTGCTTATGTATTCAGTCAATGATATTTTATTGATTGCGACATCACACTTCGTCTTACGAGTCACAAATACATCGCAAACTGTACGATCCTAATTTTAGGTGATTACATGAGCACTTTTAGCGACTACATGATAATAGACAGCATTGAACTAACTACCCTACGTATTGTATCTAAATTGATTACTTTTTTATATTATATCGATTATATTTACGTCGTCTCTAGGTTATACGACTTACAAATCTAGTTTTAGGCTAAAAGCACTAGGATGCTGTCTATAATAGCGGTGCAATTACTTGTCCCTAGAGGTTTATATCGGCTTAAAAAAAATTAACGATAGAAAAATGCTAAATATTAGCGACACAAGGGCAGGTATGGTGAACCATGGAGAAAATGATGTCGGGTCATGAAAATTGTCGGGTGATGAGATTCAGTTTTTGTCGATGGATCTTAAAAATGTGTTGTTCCCTTTGCTTCGAGTACTATAGAGCAAAGCTATAAGTTGACACTCTTGGAGTATACTAACGAAAGCCAAAGCCCCACTTTAACAGTAATGTTTCAACTACGCATTTGCTAATTGTGTTGTAGGTTGCTACAGAGAATGCGCACAGCCAAAGCTACATCCTGGTCATGTTCAATCTAGTGCCGAGGGCTTTTTCTTGCCCCTACCATTTTCGAAGGGAATAGAGCATGAGTTTGGGTCAAAGCTGCAGGTTTTCGTTTTCGGAGTTCAGTTTACGCCTTTTTTTGTAATATTGCTAAAGAAAGAAATCATTTGACCCTTTTAGAGCATTTATCCCTCACAATGGTTCAACCTGGAAGCTGATTTAATGCATTAAACGCCAGATAGTGACACTTGAGTGACACATATCAGACTTGCGCAGTCCCTCTCTTTTGCTGGAGACCAAACGGGTTTCCAAGAGTTCGAACCTTAAAAAAAGGAGGACAAGGATGAAATGAGACATTTGATAGGACATAGAATAAACAACGGCTTAAAAAAAAGTTTCAAAAGACTTTAGGTCAGCGTCCTGCACGCGTGCGAATACTCACTTAAAAGCGAGATCTTAAGTTGCGACTTCGGATTGATCTCTCTAAAAAAGTTGGAAGTGACAAAGGGTAGGAAATTCAGCCACAGTTTCGGCCACCTTTGGAAATTGCCGTTTGTAATCCACGTTCATCACTCCCATACTAAACCATTCTTATTTCGTTATAGTTTAACATACACTCTAAGGCATCTTCCTAATTTTAACTAAACACATTATTCTGAGGTTTTTCTTCAATTTCAAGACAGCTTTGTACGTTGAAAAAGCGACGCAAAATATAGTGTTCATAAACGCACGCAAAGTTGTGAACAGTCGCTAGCGTTAATAGGCCATTTGCATGATACCGTCACTTTACTACTAAGACCAGAATCCTTTTCGCTTTTCTTTCATATTAAAATTTGGTAATCCAAGCGAGGTTTAAATAATAAAAGCCTTAATTTACACAAGAGAGAAAAACCCTGACGGATTCTGGTCGTAGTAGTAAAATGACGTCATCGTGCAAATAACCTATTGGCTCGTGCAACTGGGCCGAGGTTGATTCGAACTGTATTATTGGACTGTTTTGGGGGACGCCTTTTGACCCAGTTTTCGGCGCAACCTCGTAATAGCCAAACAACGAAGCGATTACGTCTCCAAAACAGTCCCATGGTGCAATTTGGCACAGTGCTGACCCAGTCTCGCGCGCCAAATTAAGGTAAAGAGAACAGAAGGGAAGAGACGAGACGGGACGGGACGGGACGGGACGGGACGAAACCAGACGAGAAGAGAAGAAAAGAGAAGACAGAAGTCGCCAGATTTCATCACACTTACCTAGTTCCCAACACAGCTTTCAGAGATTCCAGGTCCCAAGATACATTTGTCTTGATTATAAGTATCCCTCCAGAGTTCATTATTTCCCACAGGCGCACCAACCACGCTAAAAAGACAGAAAACGCAAGTAAAATATTGATAAGTACACCTGTAAATGGAGATATCATAAGTCTCTTTGTGGTGAAAAATAGTTCCTTTAAAGCGAAAACAAGACAATACAAAAAGTAATTTAATTCACGAAGAACAAGATGTTCTTCTGAATCGACTTTTTAAGTCAAGGAACAAAGACAACAATATCATCAACAACGAAAAAAAAGTTAACCTCGGAAAGAAAAAAAAGGAACCTTTGGTTCCCGAGAATCTTTTCAAAGAATGTTTCCAGCATTTCGGGAAACTAAACTGTGTCCCCCCCCTCCACCCCCTCCCCTTAGCCAACATTTTGCCTTTATTGTTCATGTTGGCTTGGGGGAGGGGTAGGTGAGCAGTCTCCCAGAAACGTATAATGACCCAAAACTTCTTACCTTTGGGATTCGACAGACGTTGAAGACTTAACATAACGATCAAATCATAAACACCAATCTCATTTGGCAGCCAGGTAAACTGCAAAAGAAAATAACAAAACGGAAATAAAAAAATACTTCAACAATAACAGCCTCTACTTCCGGAACACGCTAGGCGATTCTTTGCAAGGTTCTGATGGCCTGCATAACGAGAGCTTTATGAGCAGAGCGAGGTGTACGCGGCATTTCGCGCGAAGCGCGAGACGAGGGGAGGTCTGGCGAAAAGTAAGGGTTACAATGTATATATTTTTTCTTTTATAAAGGGCACTGATTCCTGGCAGGTCAAAATATTTGCCAGACAAACCAGAAATTTGTTTGGCAAACATTTCGTGCATTTTGTCATTCTATTTCTTCAGGTCTGCCATGGATTAAATGCTTCACTATGAAGCGAAGGCTACATTGACACATTTCTTGAACAATCCTCCTTAGAATTCCAAATAGCAGTGTGAACATCCAGCTGTTAAACTTTAAACATCACGTTTTGTGGCAATGTCAAACAATTCGTTTTCACAATAAGGTTCAAAAATTAGTCCCCGTTCATTGTGTCGTCACGCAACGCTCCTCGAGTGTGTTGCGTGACGACACAAAATCGGCTGAGTAAGAGACTATTTAAAAATCACCATTAGACAAACCTGCTGAAACAGCACTCGATCAACATTAGCCTTGATCTCGTCAAGCGAAATATTCACGAAAGATAAATCTCTAGCGCCCTTGATCTCTAGCGATTTTCCTTGCTGAATCTTCATAGCAGCGTCCAGCAAACGTCCACTGTGGTCGATAGCGATCACCTGTCACAAAGATAGAAGAGGGACGCAATAGGGTCTTCAATCCCTTCATCCCGGACCCCAATTGTCTTCTTCAATCCCGTAATACCAATGCTTATTTTAGGCATCCCGCAACCCGTGCTAACTTTAAATCCCAACTAACAACGAGAGTTGAAGGAAAAAGTTTCAGAATGTACAAAATTTGCTTTCCGGACGCAATTGCAAGCAAGTTGCGCCGTTGAGCATGTAACAAAGCCCTCTACTTCACCGCTATCGCTTGCTCTGCTAAGACAAGTATCGCACCATGTAAGGGAATCCGCATTCTGGAATTCGGAAAAACTTTGGTTGTAGAATCCGGAATACAGCTCAAGGAATCCTGAATTCCACTAACGATTGGAATCCAGAATCCAAGTTTCACCGATCAAGAATCCAGTACCTAGAATCCGGAATTCAAGGCTTAGAATCCAGAATCGAAGACTCTCTTGTCAAGTAAAACACCTCACTTTTTGGTAGGATTGAACTGAATCCACGTCATTGCCCGAAAAGAAGTGAATTAAACGAGCAATGACTTTGTGGTTACCTCGCTCAAGCTCTTGCTCAGCTCGTAGGAGAATCGACCCACAGAGCACATAATGTCGAGGGCCTTCTTCACGGGGCAGCCATTGTGTTTGTGAATGGCTTCTTTGCAAATCTCTGCAAGCTGCTCACAGCAATCGGCGTCACTTTCAACACCCTGTTAACGATATGCAAAAACAATGAGATCAACTTCCGGTCACTGCACGTAATCCAGGAGATTTATAAGCAACAAATCACGACGGCGAAATTCAAATGGTAAAGGAAGTGCAACAAAGTGTTGAAGAGTCCAGAAAAGCTAAAATAGTGACTTAACGTTACAAAGTATTACGCACTGCTCTGCCTTTCATTACATGTAATCAACATAGTGTCACCTAAGGTCACACAATTAACAAAGTTAGCGCGATATAACGTGACAAGACACACTGTTTGACAGCACTAACAGGTATAACATATGACCGTGCAGCCTAAAGAGACGGGTTAATTAATTAATTGGCGTGAATAGCATTACATAATCAATTGTAGCGTTAGCCAGCCGGACAGAACTATACCGAGTGACACATGACAATGCAGACTAACGTGACGGACTAATCTTTACTGGCGTGACTAGCACGATGGTATTGAAACCAAACCACTTTGATCTACCGTTACAGAATTAAGTGTCAGGGTGACCTTATGTGCCTTTATAACGAGGTTAAGGGCCCGAAATGGCGAAATGCAAGGGCAACTTAGCCTGCGATCATGGCCTCTCCTTAATTTCATTTCTCTACTCCTTCACTGATCTAGCCTGTTCCAGGCTCCAAGGAAGTAATGTACAAAGATCGTTAAAACTGATGCGAAAAACACTCGGGGACTGGAGAGAGAGGAGGCGCAACTGCCCCCTTCCCCAGATCCCGCGCGTCCTATTTTCGCCTGACATGTTTGCATAGCGTCCCTACTATCTGAGAGTCTGGCACATATTATTCCTGGTCACAAGTAGAGGGCTATTTTGAGGGAAAAAAGGAAGAGTTCAAACCCACAGGCGACGTTGCAGCCGTCGGAAGACCTCACGGGATTGGTTAGGAAAACCATGAACAGACAAAGTTTACAATGTAACCTAGCCCGAAATCAAACGAGCGACGACATATAGGGACCCAAATAAACTAGATGTTTTGAAGAGCTGCAAGGCTACTGAAACTCACCAGAAGGTCTCCATAGTTAGACAACACTTCAGAGTACAGAAAATCCTCGGCATCATCATGGTACTGCGTGTTTACAGTGTTGACGTATATCTCGCTGTCGCCGATGCCAGGCAAACTGATAGGGTTCTCTGTAAAAAAATAATAATAAATAAATAAATAAATATTACAACTGCTTTTTTTTGAGGGGGAGAGAAGGGATGGCGCAGAGGAAAGAGCACTCGCCACCTATCACTGTGGACTGGGGCAGAGGCCTTGCGTTGACACCATATATCGGTTTGGTTTGTTGTTAGTTCTCGCCGCTCCAAGAGGTTTTTCTCCGGGTGCTACGGTTTCTGCCTCCGAGAAAACCCAACACGTCCAAATCAAAAGTCGATATCTGAAAGTGTCCACTTCGTTGGGGTCACTTAGAGAGCCACTGTCAAGTTTCTAGCCTGCGAGCAAGCTCTCCATTTTATGCGAGCGAAACGGGCCGCGAGAAAACGCGCGAACGAACGGCAAAGCTGTGAGGGGTGGAGGTGGAGGAAATTTCCACTTCAAGTGACGGCTGGCTCTAGCATCTATACGTTGGATCCGGCAAGAAGGAACCAGTCGGTTTTACTTAGGCGTTGAGTGGATCTCTGCATTCAAAGGTTTTTATTTAACTGTATATATCGGGTTTAGTCCTATCAAGGGCGCTCTATAGTTTAAGAGTACCCACTTACCCCTCTCCTAGTGCTACCCTTCCGCTTACCTTCCACCCCAACCCCCAGCACAAAAACAGGGGTTCCTACCAGACGCACCGGAGGACTGTTAGAAACTGACTGAGCCAATCGGAAACCAAGATGCTGAAAGAAATGGCGGCGAAACGCAAAACGGGCGAATCGTGAAGCTTCGTCTCCGGTAGATACCCAGCTGCCACCCTAGAAATGAAAATCAATCGGCCATTAAATTATGCTAACAAGAAAGGCCCGAGAGCTCTGAGGCACCAGCTTTCAGTCCTGTACGGAAAAATTTGTCACGTGAATTATCTCAAGTCACGTGACAAATAGCGTCATTTGAGAAAGGCCTTAAGATGGTTCTGTAAGCTTGTGAGCGAAAAGCATTTTTTCTTTGGCTGGCGTAAAATGCACCTACTTTGTTATGTAAAAAGACATTTTGAGGCTCAGTAGGACTGGGGTCTGCGAGCCTCAGTTTGGTCTAAAAATAGAAGGGGGGGTGGGGGGATCCGCCACTGATATTTGCAGGACCACGGTTTGTTGAGATCCAGAAATTTTGCTTCCATGACAACGTGACGTAACGACTTCTCCTCTCCATTGCTGACAGCTAGGAACTTATAATATCGAAGGTAACGCTTTGTCGAGTACACAAAACAAGCGGAAAGTACTTCCAAAGGTTAAGAACTCAATCCTTATATATCTGAGGCTCTACGTACCATGATCATGTTGTGCCTTCCATCAAAACAGGGCGAAGAAAAGTCGTCATACAGCATATGCGATTTAAACTCACAAAAGCCATTGAAATGATCTTCCACCCATTCCCACACATTTCCAAACACGTCACAAAAGCCAGCCTGCGTCGGTGGGTACATGTTGACGGGCTGAAACATTCCAAACAAAAATAACATTGCTCGCCTCCCATTTAGGAAGAAAATCATGATTGGACTTTCAGCATCACGATAAATATTTTATAAGTCTTGTACAATTTTAAAATACTTCTCGCCATTTTAGGCTTTCGCTTCGTAATTCCTGAAGCTGGAACGAAGGCCATTGTAAGATTAATTTTCCTGTATTTCAGTGCAAGGTCTAGTTCTAATTTCGTGAATATTTGTGTCAGTAAATATACATGTTACATATTTAAACTGCTTTTGATGGACGCAACGAGCACACACAAATTTTCATGCGTATGGCCATTATGTGTGTGTACGATGAGGATAAGATGAAAATGAAGATGAGGTCCGATGATGATGATGATGATGATGATGACGATGATGAAGTTGATGATGGGGATTATGATGACAACGGAGACGGCAGTACTGTTTGAAGAAGAAAGAAAGGTGAACAACTCACAGTGGAAGAACCATATGCCATGTTGATGTTGGCTTCTATTTTATCCTGGTAGATGATATCACACGAGGTTCCAACTAAAGGAGATTCCTGTTGAGGAAAATTTGTGTCCATTTGTTATTTGAACCGACATCATCTATTCTATGTAATAGTGACAATCGACTTGTTTGAGCATAACAAACTACTGTGAAATCAAACGTAAGTTTCATAGGGACTTATAGGAGTAAAAATTCTCCTCACGAGTATCATACTACATATATGAAGAGTGTTGTGGAGAAATTGGTTGTAGAAGACTCAATTGCTTTGTCCTGTACCTGAGGTCCCCGTATAAGGTGATGCTCGGCCTCTGTCGGCAGACGGAATTCTGGACCCTTCCAGGTACAGTAAGCTTTGGCCTCGTGATAGTTCACTTCAGCAGGCCAATCCATAGGCATGTCTATTACTTCAAACATGGCACGGTACCTGTGTGGATGGAGAAGGGCAAGATCTGATCAACTTTTTTAATTTCAAAGTAGCTATGGAGGGATTTAGGTCAGCTTTAATTCCTCTGTAGACCAGATCCTAGCGTGTGATTGTTCAAATTTAACCTTTTTCTCAGTATTCTTTATATCTAGCTGGATTTTGAAAACGTTACCGCCAAATTGACCTCTGCCGTCGAACCGTTTTTTTGTTGTCAACGTGGCCATTATAAAAACTAAGAATGCAACCATAGCTTTTTTTCTGTTCTCCTCCTTTCTTCCTCTGCGCTCTTTCTTTTTCTCCTTTCCTTTTCCTTTGTTGGTGACTTGAAGTTTATAGTGCGCAACATACCTGCCTATTACACTCAAACTGCATATTTCGTGAGGTTCGTTTTCAAAAGATCGGCTAGATTAACAAGTAGAAATAGCTTTTTGAATTTTTTTTAATTATGAACCTTCAGATTTGAGTAAAATGACACTCACTTGTAGGGACATTCCAACTCATCGTGGTCACCGTTCTCGACATGGCCATTAGGCGAGCCATTCTGAACATAAGTGCCATTCATGGCGCCATTGACGGTTCCATTTCCATGTCCATTCAGGACACCATTGGAAAACCCATCATGATGGTCGCCGTTTATGGAACCGTTTGAAATTCCATTCAGAACTCCGTTTCCAAGCAACGGATTATGATTGACATCTGTCAATCCCAGGTTGCAATGGGAGTAAGTTGCCAAGTCCGAGCCACCACCGGACTTGCATTGATTGCTGCAGACCCAAAAACTTGGATGGTGAATCTGACGGAACTGTTTCCACCGCCAACCTTGGAAGGACAAAAAAGATGTGAGTTGGAGACCTTCTACCACGGGCTCGGACGCGAGGAATATGAGATAGCATGGGAAATAAAACTACAGCAAGCAGAAGGGAAGTAGAATAGGGTCCGAAAGGGGCCTCCTGGTCCAGCATTCGCGATCCTTTTTCACGAGAATCTCGCGTCCCGAACTTTCATCATTGCTATCCCGAATATCTTTCCCAATCCCGCATCCCGTGCCCAAAGTTAGCGAATCCCGCGTACCGGGTAGCAGTCAAATCCCGTAACGTTTCTCGACTTTCCGTACCGTATGTTGGTTAAATCCCAGTTCACGGGGATACCCTTCCAGACCCGATCAGAAGCCTTACCCAAAACAGTTTACCCCCCTCTAGGTGGAAATATTTGGGGCCGATCGTACCTAGTGCCCGCAAAGGTATGAACGGTGAAAGCCGTTAAAAATCTCGATCAAATCCCGGTCCTTCTCCTTGATCTTACAATACAGTGAAGAAGCAAAGGTATGTTTAAATAGACAGCCGAGGGGAGATTTTAAGCCACTAGCTTACAGGTCCGCTGAGGCAGAACCGTAAGAGTATGCTTTTCATGAAGTCCCTGACCGTTTTGAAGCAGGTTCGAATGTAAAGCTAGTGACATTTTCGTTGACAACGGTTTAGTTTAACTGCGTTTAAGTTCCTACAATTATATTGAACTCAACTGAATTGTCTATATCAGTATTTTAAAAATGTCAGACCCACAAAACGATCTTGTGGTTATGAGGGTGTTTCGAAACATTTTCGACCAGCACTTAAGGGTGGATTTCCACTGTCGCGTAATTTGCGTAAAACTTACGTTCCCAAATAAAATAGAGGCAATGTATGTCGCGAGACAACGTTAATGTCGAACCTCGCTCAACTTCATTTCTCAGTCATTTCAAGACCCTGAATATTGGTCTGGCTCCGGGTCGCCCCGTGTAAGGGAATCAAGGACACTCTTGGATTCTGGATTCCACGCCGTGGATTCCGGATTCCAGCTACTGGTTTTAGGTCTTTGTCAGTGGAACTTGGACTCTGGATTTCAATTGTTAGTGGGAGTCCGGATTTCTTAAGCTGTATTCCGGATTCCAAAGCCCAGGATTCCAGATTTCACAAGCACATTTTCCCCCGGATTCTGGATTCCGTAAGCAAAATTTCCCAGATTCCGGAATCCCGACTCCCTTACACGGGACAACCCAAGAATCGAACCCACGACCCCCCACTCTGCAGCCAATCCCTCTACCGACTGAGTGAATCCTGCTGCGGAAAGTGATTCTTACCTTCTTTAGTCCAATACTTGGAATTTTCATACTCTCCGCTGTTCACAAACTCCAAGTACTCGCGGTTAGTAATCAAGTACTTTGAAGCCTTGAATGAAGGAACCCTGCAAAGAACCAGACGAAATATGTCTCATACATGTACAAAATGTTAAAGGCTTCATGCAATCGCTACATGTCAAAAAAAAATATCAAAAGAGAACTTCATTTTCATACAGTAAATGATTCACGCTGCACTGCATAAGAAAAGTTCCACTAAATGCAAACGGAATTTTGGACCAATTTTCATCTCTATTAGATTCCTCCAAAATTGTTTTTTTGCTTACTACCCAAGGAATATGCGTGTTGAGGCACTATAACTATTTTTGGTATTATGATCAGTATGTTAATGTGCGTATATTTTATGATCCAGAGTGGTGCACTCACGTAATCATTTCTTAGTTACAGGTTTGCATACTTTGGTTTTCTGTACTTGCAATTATTTGTGTTTGTCTCAGTTTGCTTTTTCTGAATATTCTTCATTTTCAAAGAATTGTACAAGTTATCAAGGACACTTTCAGCATAAATAAAACTATCAGTAGGTGGAAAATGATCGTCTTGGCAAGTGTATATAGGTCCTAAATAGGACTGTTAAAGTATGTTTTGACAACAGGCTGTGCAATAGTACGTAAATGAATTGGCAATAAATTCATTAAGAGTTATTTTGGTGAGTGTATGTTCAGTGTTTGCCGAAATTTCTGGACATTTTCAAATAACAATTGTGAATTAAAATACTTCATATTAATTAGGTATGAAAATTGAGAATTTGTAATTATGTTGAGTTAATACATTCTTATGTTGCATACATTACTCATATACCACTGTGCAATCTTACTGATAACAATTAATTCTTTTCTTAACAAATTGAAACTTACATAATAACAGCTAACATTTCACAAACAAAGACACTTCACACACAGATTTTTTTTCGTACATGTTAAAACTAAAGCAACTGAACATTTTAAATTTTGTGCATGAGGTGCAACAATTTCTTCCAATTAATTAGAGTTAATTAGAGTTATTTTTCTAACTTTTCAAGTGAAATTACTTAATGATTACCAAGGTAGTTGAGACCAAGAAAACTTTTTTGACCTTTCATAACGAACAGAGGTTAGCTTTAAAAAGACTTCAATGCGTGTTTGCCGTAACCATTTGGAGATCCTCTAAAATGTGTGAGCCAATTAAGAAGAAGAGTTAAATATTCACTGTTGATGTTTTTATCAGGCCAATAATAATTGCAAGGAGGTACAATAAAGTTTTTAAGTACTTCATTATGGACAGGATGGCAATTCCATCACAGGCCATACTCCCAGCAATAATTACTCCCAGTACAGGTAAACTTTGGTGGAGGAAGACGAAGTGATCGCATTGTTAAAAGATTTAATTTTGGACCACCAGATCCAAAATTTAAACCAGTTTCCTCCACATCATCACAAATTATTGTTGTTAAGCTGACATCACAAGTTTTGTCACAAGGATTGTATCAGCCAAGCTTTGGCACCAATCACAAAATTTATTATTTACATGACAGCAGTACACTGTACATGTACGTAATTTTCCTTTACAAGTGTCGGAGATTAAAGTCACCCTTTCTGGGACATTTACATGGACATGCAGTAATTTAGACTTTGCTTTGCTTACTTTGTCTGACTGCAAAAGGTCGACCAGGGTTGGAATCCCAAGAAAGACTCAAATATCATGGCTACTTTGCCACTTTACTTGAATTGGTAGCTAATTGTACAGTTCTACAAGAACTGTTAGGATTATGATCTGATTTTGAACATGCAGTACCGTATGATGTACGTCACACCCAGACTCACTTGACGTTCCACTGGCCATATTCGTTGTCCCAGCCATAAGACGGAAAGTTTTCTGGCTTGCCCAGGCTCACAGACTGCTCGGCTATTTCAATCAGTGGGTTGGATGAAACTGGATCTCCTGATATTGGCATTTACAAATTACAAAAATGTTCTTTGTGTATTCATGAACTCGGTGGAAACCCTTGACAACATTAACATACAGAGGGCTGAAGGGTGCAGAATTCTGCACTTGTTTTAGACCAGTTCTTGCTTAAAAAATTGTATTCATGTATATATCTGTCTTTTCATGAAAGCCTATTCTTGCCAGGTCTTTTTTAAAAGTAATTATGGTCATTCAATATTAGGTAAGCCCTTCCCAGCACTTCTAGAGTCATACATAAGTACACGACGATGGTAACGCGGCAGTGATTATGACAGTGATGATGATAATGATGATGATGATGACATCAGCAATAATCATGAAGGTTTTTTGCAGGTAGCGCATGATGATCAGGTGGTGATGATCTATAGCACAGTTTTCCATGATACTAGCTCACACCCATCCCCTATCCCCCCCCCCACCCACCCACTAATTCTTTCATTTCTTCACTCATTCACCAATTAAGGTCCATAATCCAGCAACATTCTAATAACCTGGCAAGAATACATTTTTTGAAAAGACAATTCCAAAGGAAATACATGGTACTTGGCATTTTTAGTCGTGCTGGTATCGAAAATAATTCCCAGAAGTCAGGAACTTGAAATTTACCTTGAGAGTTGTAAACAATTTCCAAAATTTCCTTACCTCAAGGAATGTCCTTTAATTGAAGTATCGTTGACATTTGACAGATTTCATTTGAAAAGTGGAAGCCGATCAACATTAAGGAAAGTACAGTGAGAGTACATGTACAGTTTAATAAATTCCTCAAAATTGCTCTTTTAAAAAATTTCATGTTGAGTGGTATGTACACGTACAGTTTTTTTATGGTTTGAATTTAATAACCACTAGTTTAATTGAGTCAATTTACATAATCAAGATTCCTAAAATTTTCTTGTTCACAGTGGAGACACGTGCTAACATGTCAAGGTTCTCAACGGAAGGCAATAATGGTTCCTTTACAGCATCGATTGAGGACAAGAATTTCTTGAA
>CALNXK010000004.1:6877500-6937500 GCA_942486035.1 Porites lobata
GCCATACAAAACTTCCTCCCATTCTGTAATTCTCCTGCAAATTACAATGAGAGATCAAAGTAGTACAGGGATATGCAGACATGCTTGATGACCACAGAAGCACAACAAAGATAAACAAAATGAGATATCAATACATGTACGTCAGTGAAGTACACTTATTTTTGAAAAATATTGGCGAAATAAATTTGCATTGAATAAAGTGTAAATGAAAATCACATAACATGAAGTAAACAGTTTGTTTGTTAACATGATGATGCCACAGATCTTGTGCATACAAGCATGAAAATATGCAAGATTAGATATCTAAAAAAAGAAAACAAGTAAATCACTCACAGTGTCATCCCATGACATCTCATCAACACCTGTCTCAAACAAGGTCTCATACTCAAAATTAATCCTCTCCTAAAGACAAAGCATTTTAAAATAAAGGTTAATTCACAACATGAGCTATAATATTAATTTTAAATTATAATTCATTAGTGTGGCCATGTTCAATGTACATGAACAATACTATTGATCTGAGTTCCCCATTGAGCAGGGCAGCTAATAATGACAGAATCTTCACTGGCCAAGACATTCAACTTTAAATAAGTAAATTAATATTCTGAATAATTATTGTTCATTGAAACTATTGTGCTGTTTCTGATTGGCTCCAATCACCCCGCTAACTCTTCATAACAAACAGGTGCTTACCATGTTTGGAAGATGCAAGTAATAATTATACCATCGATTGGATGGTACATCTGATTGTAAATAAAACTGATCAATGGTATATCTGATTGGAAACGAGGTGGCTTGAGCAAACATGAACTAAACAAAAAGGCATTCACAGCTATTCGAAGACAAAATAGCTGAACTTGTGACTTAAACTGAGTGGAAAAAATGCAAGAATATGCAAAACATATTGCTCAATGAATTTTAGGTACTTTTTAAGGAGTATCTGCATCTGTTGATATCCTGAAACCGTGCCAAGAAATAGGCCAAAGTTTTGAAGAAAGTCTAAGAGGTAAGCATGTTGATTTGAATGAAAAATAAAACAATTTTATTATTACATTTGGGATGAACATCCTCCTTGATCTGCATAATTCTTCACATCCTATTCAGCCTCGTTCAATAATTGCTAAATATTCTGTGTTTTTTCCAGTCAAAGCACTTAAATCTGCAATCTCTCAAAAATCATGACCCCTTCCCATCTCACCAACCCCTTCATAATCTGGAAACCTGCTTTACACTGGTTCATCTGCAATACTTAAGTTCATATGCAAAGTACATACACACTGTACAACTGATGAGCACTGTGCAGATTGCCTTTATTTTCTTTTTCACTTTCTTGAGGTAGCACGTTTTATTTATTTGCTCATTATTTTTATTTATTTAGCTTCACCTAACTAGTACTAGAACTGTATACATGTACATGTGTGTTTTAAGGAAAAGGTATACCTTTAAGAGGCCACCAAGAACAAGCTTATTAACATAAACAGCTGCTGTGTGACCAAAGTAGAATATCAAAGGAAGACGTAGTCGATCAGGGCATTTATAAAATGCTGACTCATCTGAAAGAAACACGTGTTAAGTTAATTCTTATATAAGATGACAAAACAACCTTGATGTGGGCATTTGGAATTTAACCTCTTTTGTTTGCAGAATCAGTGGTTTTCAGTTTTCATATTTATTTCTTTTTTTTTACCTTTTGTCTGACATTTGCCCACCCATACCCATGTGAATAACAATTCTTCGGCAACTAAAAAGGGAAAAACTCAGAAAAGGTATGCATACATGCATATTGTATTAAGTGTGTGTATGAATGAACCAGTGCAAAAATGTACTGTATTGTACTTGTATAGCTAGAATATTGCATTGTCATGAGGCAAATCTTATAGTTGCATGGTTAAAACTCTTTTTAAATCTGCTTAATGATGTCAAATAAAATTATTAGTCTACATCAAAGGGCCAAGAGAATCGAAGCTGACTGGATGCAAATTAAACATTATTGTAGGTCTGGCACATATCTTGTGGTTTATTGTTTCAACTTTTATATTTTCCTTTGTTTTTATTGTACGGTGAAAAATTGCATATATATGACAATGTGTTTAAAAGAAAGAAAATTAACATTAAACCAAGGATGAAATTTATTACAGCACAACATAATTACATAACACCAAGCAGTTACATCATTAAGGCCCACATCGGCCTTTGGCTGCTGTTTATGAGAGACTTAACTCTAGCTATGTAAGTTTCTTATTGATAAGTTTCACCACAGGGCACCCACACAATCTGTTTGTGTGGCCGATTGTTATTTTATAGTAAATGCACTGGATTTACCGTTTGCTTCACCTATAGCGATATATCGCTAACTATGTATATAAATCAACGTTAAATAAACGATAATAAACGATAAATAAACGTTGAATTACCTTACCTGTGGTGTATAGTCGTCCTTTTGCCTCAAAAGCGGTTTTTTGAGCGATTTTGAATGAATTTGAGTTCGCCGTTGACTGTTCCATATAATAGAAGGACAAGGGAGGAATCCTTGTTTTGAAAGGGTTCCAGCGCCGGAGCGATTTTTCCCCCAAAATCGCATCACTCCGCTTTCAAACTTCGCAGCATAAAGGTCAAAAGATTCACGATTCTTCTTGTACCTTCCAATCGAAAATCGATCCAAACGGCCCGTAGCTAGCCCTCGAAGAAAATCAAAATCCTACAGTATTCGAGCGACTGGAATGCGTAGCAAGATCCATACGTGCCAGCCACAAACCGTCCCGCTGATTGCCTCTTTTTGATTGGATGTCGTTAAACAACAAACGCTTTCCAAGTCTTCTTCATCAGTTATTATTTAACCATTTGTTTAACGACATCCAATAAAAAAAAGGCAATCAGCGGGACGGTTTGTGGCTGGCACGTATGGATCTTGCTACGCATTCCAGTCGCTCGAATACTGTGGGATTTTGATTTTCTTCAAGGGCTAGCTACGGGCCGTTTGGATCGATTTTCAATTGGAAGGTACGAGAAGAATCATGAATCTTTTGACCTTTATGCTGCAAAGTTTGAAAGCGGAGCGATGCGATTTTGGGGGGAAAAATCCCTCCGGCGCTGGAACCCTTTCAAAACAAGGATTCCTCCCTTGTCCTTCTATTATATGGAACAGTCAACGGCGAACTCAAATTCATTCAAAATCACTCAAAAAACCGCTTTTGAGGCAAAAGGACGACTATACACCACAGGTAAGGTAATTCAACATTTATTTATCATTGATTTATATACATAGTTAGCGATATATCGCTATAGGTGAAGCAAACGGTAAATCCAGTACATTTACTATAAAATAACAATCGGCTACACAAACAGATTGTGTGGGCTCCCTGTGGTTTCACCCTATTCGCTCTTGACCTTTTCATTGCTTTTAATAGTAGAAAATCGTGCTACTGGAAATATTTTTAGTTTCCAACTTCCTACAGTGGTTTAACCTTATGAACTAGTGGTTTTTCGTTTTAATCACACGGCTCAGCGACACGAAAATCCGACCGAATGTGAATATTACATCAGGTGGAAAACTACTTTGGCCGTTTACGTAACCTTACAATAAAACTCTAGCGACAATTTACATCCAAGTGATCAAAACATAAGCTCAAGCTTACATATGTACGTGAAACGGGATAATATCTTTATGGTGTCACTATTTTAATAAACAGCAAACAATATTTACGAGCGTGAATCATCTTAAACTTGGGACAAGTACCTCATCAAGACATTAACTGGAAGCAAGACACGTGCTTACCGTATTAACCAGCGGTGGATCGAAAAATCAGACATTTTGTCTGAAAATATTTGTCAACACATATCCAGGATCATGCACTAATTCGCGCCAACATTCACGAGTTTAATCACACCGACTGGTTAGACGTTTTTGCTACTCTTCTTCCATAGAATGCCTTATACCAAACAGCTACAGCATTAGCATGAATTAGCATGTTTGAACGATTTTCAGTCCGAAGATTTAAGCTTATTACAAAAACTATAAACAAAAGTCGAGGCCAATGGGTTATAAAATTTGACTCACCTTTTAAAGCCTTGAACAACGTTTCGTAAAGGTCGAAGCTATTTTCAAAATATGCCTTGATTTCACTAGAGAGAAAAACTCAAGATTAACTCTTAAGCCGCTACTAAGGAGAAACTAGGAAAATACATGCAAGAGCAAGCGTTTCCTGATATGACGTTGCATAACGGGACAGAATAATCTATCTAACCTTTTTGAGCAAGATGACAAATCACAAGGCTTCATTGATCGTAGGACATGTTTTCCACTTGGCTGAAATACTGCCATGTTTTAACTGTGGAAGATTCGTCCCTACACCTGCAACGACAATGAAGGAAGTTAGGATCGAACCAGCAGGGCCGGACGTTCGATTGATTGCCATTAGGCGGGAGAACCAGTGATAAAGGCACATGCTACATTTTAACCAATCAGACAACGCCAAACGTGAACCCTATGGGGGTTGACGGGGAGGGGTTGGGGGCGGGTAATACGTGAAGTCGGTTCGCAAAAGCTGATCGAAAGCTTAGCACCAATTTCGGACCTTTTTAATTGATGCAAACTACATGGATTACGGAAATTAAACAAACTCCCTCTTTGCTTACTTATATTCATATTTTTCGAGTACCTGAAACCTTCTATGCATGTTAATTAGCCAGTGTGCAAAGATCGAGCTTTTACCTTCTAACAAGACATCTCGAGACATCATGAGACATAGAGGGCAAGTATACTATAGAGGACAAGTATAGAATGACCAAATTTGCCACCATTTTGTAGAAATTAAGGTGTGTAAGCTAGCTGCCTCTAAGAAAACGAAAACAAAGACGAAAGACCCTGTTGGAAGTCCCTCGTCAGCTTGTGATCTGCGTGTGTGTGTCTAGAATTTTGTTTGGGTGTGTTCAAGTTCTTATAATTAAAACATGATGAATAAATAGACAGAAATTGACAGAAATATGCAGCGAGGGCGGTTCCGATCCTACAAGAACTGTTCGTTATGTCACACTGTTATACTTGAAATGCAATCATTCAAGAAGCAAGTTGGAGTATTTCCTGGGGAGTATTTATTAGTAGATGACTTCAGTTTGAAAGGAAACTTCCTGAGACATGAAGCTTTCAACAAATATATGATCAAAGACCTGCAGGGGAACTTTTTTTAACTCTAATGTTTCGCCTTAGTAAATTAGCTTATACTGTATGTACTATACCTTATGCTGACGTAAAAAAAATGATTCATCTATCTCTCTTACCTGTGACTATTGTAAGGATCAATACAGTGCAAACTGGCCGCTTGCAACTTTGATAGTGGATCGGTCGCCGTAAGTCCGCTGTAAATAATGTGAAACCATGAACGGCATGACAAGGCATAGCATGATGAAGCAATACGAAGCGCCCGCTTAGATTAGCTTTGTAATCATGAATTATATGCATGCATGCGTATGACCCAATTGTGTTAATCCTTCAGTCAATAAAAACGTTATGAACAATGATTATAAACGGCTGGATGCTACAGACATTTAGCCTTCGCAGACTACAGACATCTTGTTGTATATAATCATCATGAATCATTTGTCTTAAGTCCAGGCCAAGCTCCTGTAGGAATGACATGGGTGTACAGTACGGTGACGCGTGGGAAGCGAGCGGGGGAGGGGGTAAGTACGTGTAAGTGACATTGAGTGTACTTTTAGAGGCAACAAAACGAATTAAGGAGGCAAGTAATTAATAAAAAGTAACCAAATTAATGAAGGTTAGAATAGAGACAGAGTTTAGGCGGTGTATAATTTACCAGGAGCCCATCAAATCAAATTTGATGGGCTCCTGAATTTACCAAATGCCATCATTAAGCGACTGAGTCATTTTCAATTTAGGCCGCCCTCCCGGGCAGAGGTGGGGGGACTCCCATATAAAAGTGAAGAGGATGCTCGTCGTCTTAGGGGTGTAGTGGTAACTTGTAGATTTTGGTCTTACTTTGGGTGTTTGCGACGAAAAGTTACTATATTTGCCCATGCATGGATCCCGTAGGGCTGTGCATAAAGAGATGTGAAAAAATGCCGTGATGTCTGTTTTAGTATAGTCTTCTTTAAGCGGTCAGCTAAATATTGAAGCACACCCAAATCGGTCTCCCTTGGCCTTAAGAGTTCAATTTTAATTTTCTGACGGGCATCCCCCTTACTTTTATATTGTAGTGCTCCCAGGGCCGTTTTTAACTCTACTATTCTGGCTTAAAGCATATTAATATTTAATTTTGTTATTAAAGGTCCGCCTGCGGATATTGAGAAGACATATGGCAATGTATACAAAAAAAAAACATTTTGCTGAAAAGATGGAATAATAACTTCATTCTATTGAGAGGCGTTTCCTGTTGCTTATCAGTGTATTGTAGCGTAGTCATCTCCGACCAATCAGGACATCGTACGTGTTCAAGGTCCACATGAAAAAACATATCTGTGAGTCATGCGGCCGTTTTAACTATCGCCACCAGCTTGTGGACAACTTTTTGACGCTAAGTTATCGCAAACTGTTGATAGTCATTCGATCTTGGTTCATTCTTTCTCTTCAGCTAACCAGTATGTTGCCATGCGGAGCTCTCGATTTCCTGTTCGGAAACTTGACTCTCAACTCGCAATAAAATGTAAATGTATTTATTATACATCTACCAAAGAAATACTGGGTGTGATTTCGCGCGCTAACATGATATATACTGTCGACTCCCGATAACTCGAACCTTCAAGGGAAATCGAAAAAGGTTCGAGTTATCGGGAGCTCGAAGAAAATAGCCGGGAGTAAGGAAAAAAAACAGTTTTTCAGCACAGTGAGCATTTTAATCACATTTAATTGTAAAAATGTTGGGCGAAAATTGAAAGATACTGGTAGATTATAAATCACAGCGGAAAGTAACAAAACGTTGCCTAAATAGAGCATGCATTTTACTTTTTGAGAAGTAAAGCTATTTCACGTTAGATTTGTGAGAAACAACATCAGCTTCCACTATCAATCCACTAGTAAACTATATGCCTACAGTGACACGTCAATGGGAAGTTCAAAATACAATGCTTCGGAGGCAGTACACTCTTTTTCCCCGACTTTTAAAGGGCTCAAAACATGGTTCGAGTTACCGAGGGTAAAATTATATAAAAATGATCTGAGGGGAAACAAAAATTACTTCGAGTTAGCGGGAGTTTCGAGTTATCGAGGGTTCGAGTTACCGAGGGTAAAATTACAGTAAATGTATGACGGAAATCCAGGGGAAATCGATTTTTGTTCGAGTTATCGCGAGGTTCGACTTAGCGAGGGTTCGAGTTATCGGGAGTCAACTGTGTCTCAGTATCTTCATGCGTGAAGAGATCACCGTTGCTATGGAACCCTGTGGGGGTTGACGGGGAGGGGTTGGGGGCGGGTTATATATGAAGTTGAACTTTTCGTAAAAGTTTATCGGAAGCTTAGCACCAATTTAGCTCCTTAAACTTTTCAAAAATTGATGCAAACTACATGGATTATGGGAAATTACGCAAGCGCCCTCTTTGCGTACTTTTGTTAAATATTTTTGGAGTATCTGACACCGTCTATGCATGTTAATTAGCCCTATTAATTCCTCAATTACTTCTACAGTGTGCAAAGAGCTTTTACCTTCCAACGAGACATCATGAGACATAGAGGACAAGTATACTATAAAGGACAAGTATAGAATGACCAAATTTGCCACCATTTTGTAGAAATTAAGGTGTGTAAGCTGCCTCTAAGAAAACGAAAACAAAGACGAAAGACCCTGTTGGAAGTCCCTCGTCAGCTTGTGATCTGCGTGTGTGTGTCTAGAATTTTGTTTGGGTGTGTTCAAGTTCTTATAATTAAAACATGATGAATAAATAGACAGAAATTGACAGAAATATGCAGCGAGGGCGGTTCCGATCCTACAAGAACTGTTCGTTATGTCACACTGTTATACTTGAAATGCAATCATTCAAGAAGCAAGTTGGAGTATTTCCTGGGGAGTATTTATTAGTAGACTGACTTCAGTTTGAAAGGAAACTTCCTGAGACATGAAGCTTTCAACAAATATATGATCAAAGACCTGCAGGGGAACTTTGTTTAACTCTAATGTTTCTCCTTAGTAAATTAGCTTATGCTGTATGTACTAAACCTTATGCTGACGTAAAAAAAATGATTCATCTATCTCTCTTACCTGTGACAATTGTAAGGATCAATACAGTGCAAACTGGCTGTTTGCAACTTTGATAGTGGAACGGTCGCCGTAAGTCCGACGTAAATAATGTGAGACCATGAATGATAGCATGATGAAGCAATACGAAGAGCCCGCTTGGATTAGCTTTGTAATCATGAATTATATGCATGCATGCGTATGACCCAATTGTGTTAATCCTTCAGTCAATAAAAACGTTATGAACAATGATATGCTACAGACATTTAGCCTTCGCAGACTACAGACATCTTGTTGTATATCATTTGTCTTAAGTCCAGGCTAAGCTCCTGTAGGAATAACATGGGTGTACAGCAGTACGGTGACACGTGGAAAGCGAGCGAGGGAGTGGGTGAGTGACATTGAGTGTACTTTTAGTGGTAACAAAGCGAATTAAGGAGACAAGTAATTAATAAAAAGTAAATTTGATGGGCTCCTGAATTTACTGAGTCATTTTCAATTTAGGCCGCCCTCCTGGGCGGAGGGGGGGAGACTCCCATATGAAAGTGAAGAGGATGCTCGTCGTCTTAGGGGTGTAGTGGTAACTTGTAGATTTTGGTCTTACTTTGGGTGTTTGCGACGAAAAGTTACTATATTTGCCCATGCATGGATCCCGTAGGGCTGTGCATAAAGAGATGTGAAAAAATGCCGTGATGTCTGTTTTAGTATAGTCTTCTTTAAGCGGTCAGCTAAATATTGAAGCACACCCAAATCGGTCTCCCTTGGCCTTAAGAGTTCAATTTTAATTTTCTGACGGGCATCCCCCTTACTTTTATATTGTAGTGCTCCCAGGGCCGTTTTTAACTCTACTATTCTGGCTTAAAGCATATTAATATTTAATTTTGTTATTAAAGGTCCGCCTGCGGGTATTGAGAAGACATATGGCAATGTATACAAAAAAAAAACATTTTGCTGAAAAGATGGAATAATAACTTCATTCTGTTGAGAGGCGTTTCCTGTTGCTTATCAGTGTATTGTAGCGTAGTCATCTCCGACCAATCAGGACATCGTACGTGTTCAAGGTCCACATGAAAAAACATATCTGTGAGTCATGCGGCCGTTTTAACTATCGCCACCAGCTTGTGGACAACTTTTTGACGCTAAGTTATCGCAAACTGTTGATAGTCATTCGATCTTGGTTCATTCTTTCTCTTCAGCTAACCAGTATGTTGCCATGCGGAGCTCTCGATTTCCTGTTCGGAAACTTGACTCTCAACTCGCAATAAAATGTAAATGTATTTATTATACATCTACCAAAGAAATGCTGGGTGTGCTTTCGCGCGCTAACATGATATATATATCTCAGTATCTTCATGAGTGAAAAGATCACCGTTGCTATGGAACCCTGTAGGGGTTGACGGGAAGGGGTTGGGGGCGCGTTATATATGAAGTTGGACTTTTCGCAAAAGCTTATCGGAAGCTTAGCACCAATTTAGCACCTTAAACTTTTCAAAAATTGATGCAAACTACATGGATGACGGAAATTAAGCAAGCGCCCTCTTTGCTTACTTACAATTTTATTTTCTGAGTACCTGAAACCTTCTATGCATGTTAATTAGCCCTCTTAATTCCTCAATTGTATCTACAGTGTGCAAAGATCGAGCTTTTACCTTCCAACGAGACATCATGAGACATAGAGGACAAGTATACTATAGAGGACAAGTATACTACAGAGGACAAGTATAGAATGACCAAATTTGCCACCATTTTGTAGAGAAATTAAGGTGTGTAATCTGCCTCTAACAAAACAAAGACGAAAGACCCTGTTGGAAGTCCCTCGTCAGCTTGTGATCTGAATTTTGTTTAGGTGTGTTCAAGTTCTTAACACATGATGAATAAATAGACAGAAATTGAGAGAAATATGCAGCGAGGACGGTTCCCATCCTACAAGAATTGTTCGTTATGTCACACTGTTATACTTAAAATGCAATCATTCAAGAAGCAAGTTGGAGGATATATTTATTAATTAGATAACTTCAGTTTAAAAGAAAACTTCCTGAGACGAAACTTTCTGCAAATAAATGATCAAACACCTGCAGGGGAACTTGCTTTGAGCTCTAATGTTTCTCCTTAGTAAATTAGCTTATGCTATATGTACTATACATTATGCTGACGTAAAAAAAATGATTCATCTATCTCTCTTACCTGTGACAATTGTAAGGATCAATACAGTACAAACTGGCTGTTTGCAACTTTGATAGTGGATCGGTCGCCGAAAGCCCTCCGTAATTAATGTGAAACCATGAGTGGCATGACAAGGCATAGTATTCCAAGTGGGCGCTTTGTATTGCTTTATCATAGCTTTGTAATCAGGTATTTATGCATGCATGCGTATGACCCAATCGTGTTAATCCTTCAGTCAAGAAAAAAAAGTTATGAACAATGATTGTTACAGACATTTAGCCTACGCAGGCTACAGACATCTTGTTGTATTTATACATAAATCATTTGTCTTAAGTCTAGGCTAAGCTCCTGTAGGAATAACAAGGATGTAAAGGCATAGTGAAGTGACGCGTGGGAAGCGAGCGGGGGAGGGGGTAAGTAATTGCCAGATTGAGAAAAATGGCAATTAAAACTCAGACAAAAATTGGAAATTAGTCACTCTAACGTCATTCACTTTTCTTTACTGTGGTAACGGGAACAAAGCAACATTGTTCTGTATGTTTATTATAGAATCATTGTTACAAAAAAACAGGGGGACGAATAATTATACTTGAAATTCAAAACACGTCTTTTTCACTCCGTGCTTATCAAAACAATGGGTAAATTTGGAAGAAATAAAACCAGAAAAAAGAACAAAAAAAACTGGACGGTTTATATCTGTATGCAATAACGGCTCACCTAAAAAAGTTTGCCAGGTCATCGACGCCAGTTTGATTTCAGGTTAATATATAGGGATTTGAAATTTTGCAGTGATAAGGATAGTTATTTAACAATTATTCCTCGAGCCCAAATAGCTCTGTGTCAATAACCCATGATGCCAAAGGCCGAATGGGCTATTGACTCAGAGGCCATGAGGGCGAGAGGAATAATTGTTTTAGTAAAATCCAACTAGTCGGTCAAAAATATCGAGAATAAAAAAATGTTAGCTAGTTAAAGCTAGACTTTAATCCTTTTTTGCCACCAAAAAGCCCGCGTTTTTCGCTACTAGTGGGCTATAACGACTATAACATATAGCCTAGTAGTAGCTCAACCAATCAGAACGCAGCATTGATAACAGACCACCAGCTGGATTTTACTAATATGCAATAGCCTAAACGTCTATTCTGAATAAAACTTTGAGACACGAAAAACTGTTTGACTGCAGAGGTCCATGCAACACGTAAATATAACTGAAGGGTTCCTCTTGCCTGATCTCTAATTAAAGGGATGCCCGGCCCTAGCCATACGTCGCTTAAAGTGTAAAATAAAACAAAACTCAATGCACGGCTAACACTACGGCAATGGGCTGATTTATTTTTTTGATGAATTGCATAGCCTATAGGGATCCTAGGAGAGAGCTGTTCAATAAGCTAAAAAAGGAAACTAATCTTATTCTTGACTCTATGACTCCAAGCTCTTCCTTTACAACGTTGATAAGTATGAAGCAAGGAGAGAAAACGCAAAAAATTGTGGCTAAATACGTATATGATCGCTTCCGCGAAAGAGATAGACGCGCTAAATATTACCTTGTTTAAAAGTTGTAAAAATTTTACAAATGTACACCTCTGTAATTATTGCACGAAAATGTTTGTTATCGTTGTAAACACATGTGTCTGTAGGCGCTCTGTTGATAATAAAGCACTTATCCTATCCTATCGATCCTTTATTATAGGCCAATATTTCGGCTAACAAAATTAGCCTTCCTCAGGGCCAGAGCTATACCGAGAGAAAATATCTTTTAAAGGCTCCTAAAATTTTAATTCAAAATTTACATGAGTGGTTAATAATTGATTACAGTTATAAATACTAGATAGAATAATATACAGGAAAATGATCATACGATTTAAATAAAAATAGAAACAGTTCAATGCGGAGTCATTCCTTCGGTTCAGACCGTCTGGTGACAGGGTTGCCTCTATCTATGAGGTACGCTTTTCTTGCCTTAATTACGGCGTGGTATGCCGAGAGTGGGTTGTAATTCCAGCAGAATAAGTTCCATGTCTGCGATCGAGTGACGTGGGAAGAGACTGCTCTTGGTGGGGGTGTGCCGCCCGATTCTCCAAATCTTGACCCAAAAAAGTGTCATTGTGCAAAATTTTGGGAGTGTTAGCGGACAATTTATATTATGATGGGGCCCTTGTACACGAACCAATACTATTTTTGAAACCGCTCATTGTTTTTAAACCAAACGGCCTTCCATCCACACGAAATCAGTGAAACTGCTCATTCGCTTTCAAAAATATTCGTGTGGACAGAGCCTGAGTTGACAAGTGCAGATCTTGAGCGTTCCCTGACCGCGACACCAGACAGCTAGTCCCTACTAGGGTTCATCAATCCTATCTTCTTGAACCCAATTTTCTCTCACTCTCGTAATTTGGCATATTGCATTCCGTGCACACTCTTAATCCCGAATGTCTCCCCAATTTTGCTTTAATTAAATCCCGAATCCTGGACTTCAAGTAAGGAGAATGCCGGATCCTGAGAAACCTGTTAGGGACTCGCCTCTAAACGTGTGCGTGTTCGATCATAGAGCTAAGCCTGAATTACCCTGCGAGTAGAGGTTTCTGGCTTGCATGGCTTTTAGCGTTTACTCGAAGTGGTTCGCGTGGCTTGTCTGTCCCGTAGACGGAGCGTAAACAAACCAACTACCCAACAGATAAGGCACACAAATGACTTCGTAAACGCTAAAAGCCGTGCAAGAGAGAAACCTCTGCTCGCAGTGTAAGCCTGAATCTAACGCTGGACTGGAAAATAAAGGCCGTACAATTCATCGAGTCGGTGTTGCGATCATGACTGCCATCCCACACACTGATTCGTTTCTAAAACTCGCAGCTGCAAAAGTGTCCTCTTCTGGGCACCATAAAGCTTGTGCAGCCATCTGTATTCCTTCATCTCTCACTGCTCCAATGTACACCACGCAGGCTAACTTGCGCTGTCCATCATGTGTGCCATGTACCGCACCGCCCAACAGACGTGTAACAATCTTACAGATGCTTCTGCTTGCCCGGTCGCAACTCGGAGGAGAGTAATCTTCCATTGTTAGAAGATGCGATCGAAGGACTTCTTCCAAGATTTCTTGCAAATGGATGTCTTCAGCTTTAAAGCAGTTTTCTACGTAATTATTGTCGTCCTTAGCCTTTTGTCGACGATATGCCTTGCGACTGTCTTCAGAGATTTCTTCGAATTCTGCATTGTTACTGGCATCTAATTTTTCCAGATTGACTGCCAATCCATGGATCTGGTTTGAGTAGTCATTTATCGCAACTTCGTAGTCATTTACCGTGTTCACTGAGCTGGAAACATTTTGAGACAGGCGATCAGAAGGATCAGAGCCGCGCCTTTCTATGTGTACCAACTGTTCGAAAGCCTTTCCTAAGGAGGGGTACATACGTTTAGCCAGTCGACCTTTATTGCCTCCGTCATTACGCTTGCACCCAGCGGAAGAACTCACTTTTCCCAACAGCTGTATTCGAGATGCGGCTTTGCGTTTCAGATACGGGCGAAGTTTCCTTAAGCTAGACTGGGCGTCGAAAGAGCTCTTGGCCAGGCTTTTCTCACAAGGTACCGCAGGATCTGATAATCTTCTGCCAGGTCTCGGCGATAATTCTTTTACTACTGCGTCTGGATTGGATAAAGTTCTTAAGAGAGACCTTCGAGACTTTGGCGAGCTTTCTGCCGGTAACATCACGAATTTCTCTACGGTCGTTTTGCTCTCTAAACTCCCATCAAACTTTGTATTTTTAACTTTTCCTTTTTGAGTTTTAACTTCTGATTTTTCAGCCTTTGTTATTTCCTCGTTCTCGACGTTGCTCTGGAGTTTGTTTGTTTGCGTAACCAGCTCTAAATTGATCGGCCTCTGCAGTTCAAGTAGGTTCTTATTAAAGTCAAATTGCAAGCTTTGAGCCGGACCGGAGGCGAACTTTAACACTGGAGTAATCTTGAGTGTGATCTCGAATTCCTCATCGCTATGGTTGCAGCCTTTTTCTCCGGCGTCCTTGATGCCGTAATCGGCCATCTTTTCGTTCATTATGCAGTTTGCTTTTACGCAGCGACAACACATTGCGGCCTAAACAGAAGAACTCAGTTCTAAAAAAGAAGACAATAGTTTGTCCAAATCGCTTTGTCTCACTGAGGACTTTGTTATTTGTCGCTAATTCTTTAAATCCCAGAAGTGTCTAGTTCAATGCGTGCTTCAAAAAATTAATTAACAAAAGATTTTATTTGTAGAACTGCTCAAAGAAACAAACTGGAGGCTTCCGTGGCAAGGTTTAACTTGGATGGTTGAGCTTTTCATAAACTTTAATTAATCTAATGCCCTTTTCACACCCGCTAAACATGTTTAATCAAACCAGATTTCAAAAAAAAAAGATGAAAAACAGACAAGGAAGACTGGAACACAGGTTTTCACACTGGATTCAAATGAACTCACGTTTTGTAATTTCAGTAGTTTGCACTAAATTTGCAATTAACTTAAAATGAATATTGCACCTATACAAGAAACATGCTGTCCAAGGACTACTACTTGTATGGTAAACTTTAGGATTTTATGATTCCCACGGTAAAATGTGAATTCGAACCACCTCAGTGCATTGCACAATAAACAGTACCTGCATAGAAAAATAATGCTCATTTGAATCACCTTCTACAGGACAAAAACATTACACACAAAAGTACTGCTCCATAGCGTTCAATTCATTGCCTTTCCTTACTTAACGATTTGCTTTACAAGACCCAAAATTTGCAGTCCACTTACACAGCACCATAAACAGCGTCACAGAGAAGAAGTTGTCCGTAGCTCTCATTTGCGTGTACTCTCTTAGGTTCCCCACAGAACGGGGGCTATGTTTTGGCGTTTTTGATAAGGCGAGCGAATGCAAGTGCGAAGCAAGCGAGGAGCGTGACACGCGCGACCGGTGAATGCGCGGGAGGAGTTCTCTATGGGACTTAATTACAGTCAATAGGGCCATTTATACGAGGAAAAATAAGACGCGTCTTACATAAGACGCGTCTTAAATAAGACGTGAACTGTACCATTTATACAAGCATGTCTTATCTAATAAGACGCGTCTTAGCTAAGCCGCGTCTTATTTTAGACGAAATGTGCCGTTTATACGGAAAGTTCGCGTCTTATTCAAGACGCTTCTTATGTAAGACGCGTCTTTTTTTTCCTCGTATAAATGGCCCTATTGTAAACTTCGTTGCACAGCTTAATAAAAATTCTTAGCATTTTTTCGGTTAAAGTCATTCAATCTAATTCCCGTTTGTTAAAAGAAACCCAATAAATTTACTCCAGAGGCTCAGCTCAGGGAACGAGAATATTTCAGGGACGACACCGGATCCCTTGTCACTGCGCACATGCTCTAAGCATTGATCACAGAACACAAATAACCAGGCTCGTCCAAAGAGCATTCGTTTATACCCTTGTCTAAAGGAACGGGCGACAGATCATCGGTGCTGATCGAAATGATCGAAGTATCTAGGAACGAGATTGATTTGAAACTTAAGGTTCATTGTCAGTCAGAACATAGTTAATTGAGTGGAATGGTTATGAAACCCGTCAGACTCCTTTGTTATATGTTTTTGTGGACCTGAAAGTGCACAACGTTCAAAAGAATTCCTATCATTTTGATTGTATTGACCAATAAAAACGTTGCATTAATTTATTCCGTAACAATTTGCCAACAGAAAACAAAGGATTGTGCACTTTCACGGTGCTTTGAACATAAACTGCAGCACTGTTGTTTTTATCATTGATGTTTGCCGCTTTTCATAACCAGTCTCCTCTAATAACTATGGTCAGAACTTAAGCGGAGCTAGCTCGCAGTGCGAGCAAAATGAAAGTTAGACCCTCAGAAACTGGAGCATGATCTTTGGTTAGGTTTTCAGAAGCACAATATCACGCACAAGTATCATACCGCAATCCTGACTTTATGACAAAAGTACGTTGGTCGTTGTTGCTGTTTTTAATCATTTGAATTCAATAACATCGCTTTACTTTAAATAACATTCTTGTTACTGAATGACTGATGTTATTTGTTTTTATAAGTCTGTTAACAATTTAAAAAACTATCAACGGCAAAGTTAACGTTGTATGTTTTCTTTTTGCCCCGGTGTGTGAGTTTCGATCCAGCGTTACGCCGATTTGGGGTTG
The DNA here is from genome assembly GCA_942486035.1 of Porites lobata. NCBI lineage: Eukaryota > Metazoa > Cnidaria > Anthozoa > Scleractinia > Poritidae > Porites > Porites lobata. Next base: position 6,894,016 of record CALNXK010000004.1, read on the forward strand.
GGGTTCTTTAATTTGTTCTTTAGCCTGGTTCGATTTCTGTTATATGTTTAGAAAAAGATTCTAATAAGGAAAGGAGATCTTTGTGTCATATTTGGAAAAAAAAAGGAATGCCAGTTTCCTGAAAAATGAGAGTTAAATTAAGGCGCACTTTTCAAGCCGGAGACCGAAAAACCCCAAATTAAACACGCCACAAACACCGCCGTTCGAACAAAATGTTTGTGAATTCGTCATGCCCCCTGTACATCCTATAATAGTCTTTAGATCAAGGGAGGCTGTTTAGAAATCACTCGATATGGCCGCAATATCACTAAAATGTCTATTCAATGTCGTAATAAATTTAGCCAATCACGCTAAGATCAAATAGAAGTTAGCCGAAAGCGCGCGAAAATGAGCGTCAATCTGTGGACAGTGGCGGGAAATTTGTAACGAAGTCGTAAAGTGTCAAGGGCCGACCATTTGACTTTTGAGGAGAAGGGTATGGGTGATTTCAGAAAAAAAAATATCCTGCAGACTGATTCGAGGGGAAAAAATCTTGCAAGGAAATATATGGCTTTGCATGTCGGGGAAAAACATTCTATCACCAGAGGTTTGGAAGAAATAAATTTCTTACACAAACCAAATAACCAATACCTCCCCTTCCCCCTTCAAAAGTCAAATGGTTCGCCCGTTAGCAATGGAACTTAACGCAAACTGCAACACAACTTTTTTCCTAGAACTTTGTAGTTTCAATTGTTATGCTTGTCCCGCCGTTTGGACTATCGACTGTATTAAGAGGCGTGTATGAAGGCTTATTCCCAGTTGATGGTATCTTAGGTGAACCAGTGGACCGCACTTCCGGTATTTTAAAATCGTGATCACTTGGTCTTGGACCAGAGAGGGTGGGGAGGGGATCGTCTTCTTCCTCTACTTCCTGTTTTGAAGCTGCATTCTTTCTCGCTTTGTGTAACAGGCACACCACGATCGCAAATGCCACGAAAAGAATAAACAACAGTGATGCTAGGCAACCAATGACGATATTGAGGCGAGTTAGTTGTTCAGCTAATTGAAAAGAGAAAAGGCAAGGAATTTAGATCTCAGCAGTGAGAAATGAAAACATAGATTACTGTTCTTGAAGCACCAAGTTATAAACATGGTAGCCTGCTAGCAAGCTTTCCATGTGAGAGCTGGGTACGAGATTAGCTTTCCTTTTTAGGGAGTCGCAAGAAGCCACGCGAGAGTGGACCGCGAAAGGAGACGTGAGTGCGGGAGGCGGGTTCCCTCGCGCGTTCTCTCGCGCGTCGTGGCTCCCTTCGCTCGCTATATAAAATGGTGAGCGTGTTCGCGGGCTATAAAAATAGTTACTCATAATGGTTACTACACATCAGGGCTAACTTAATAGATAAGTGTTTTGAATTAACAAGTAAACCAACAGGTGAAGGTACGTAGCCGCTATAGAAACTGAAATGCACCTTGTTTTTCATTTATGAATCCGTTATGGGTCGTTGTGATCTACACAGAAATACTATATACGAAGACCAAGCCGGCGAAAACAGCCGTTCCTCCTTGCTCCTCGCCAGGAGGGACGGCAAAAAGACCCTATAAGAGGCTAGGAGCGAGGAGGAATGCGGCTGTTTTGGCAGGCTTAAATGAAGACCTGTCAACTCCCTAATAAACTAAGTGTCATGTAGAGTTCTTTTAAAATGTTCCTCACCATTCACCACTTTTATCTTCTTGGAGGCCACACCCAAGGAGTTTTTGGCCTTGCACTCATAAACACCAAAATCATCAGCAGAGGTTTTTTGAATATCAATATCGCTTTTGGAGGAGTACCGCTGCGAAGGTAAAGGATCGTCACCCTTGTACCACGTGATTTCCGCTATTGTTGTGTTTGCAATTTCACATTTTAAGGACAATCGTGCTCCTTGCTTGAGGTAAAGCTCGCCTTCGTATGCAGTCCCCCACGCGTGCTTTAGAACGGGAGTAGCTAGGAAAGAATCAAGTAATATTAGCATTGTTTTAATTAGGGACTGGTTCACGGTTCAGCGCATGCTCATTTATCAAAATGCTGTTTTTCTGTAGGGACATGCTGTATCGTCTATGCAAGCAATATGATCATGTTATAATGTTGCCAAAGAACCAATCTGCACACTCCCCTGGCAATCACTTGCACTTGATCAACTTAAATATTTGCAAATAGCTGTAAATTAATCAACCATGGAATAAAACCTTCGGGTCAACAATAAATTCAACGTTGGTAGTGTTGGCATAATCCACTAATTTTTTTCTGCGATCGATTTTATTACTCCTCCGCCCTACTTCAGGTTAATCTGAAATACAATTCTACTTTGAAATACACTCTGAGATCGCTGAGATACATGTGAGTGGGATTATTAACCGTTACAATTAATAATAAATTGGAAAGAAGTAATGTAATTAATGATTATGCGCTTAACCGTGAACCTGTCCCTTTAATGAATTAAATTTAGAGTTATTAGGCAACCTCGTTAGTGCACGAATATCTGATCGCAAAACGTCAGCTCCCTTTTTATTCCAGCTAGTACTGTAAAAGAGACTGTTTACATGCAAAGCTTGCTTTATAAAGCAGGCGGTTGCCAAACTTTACCAGAAAGTCCTTCAGGTTTCCGTTGGACTGTTGATCGATAACCTCATTAATTTTTTAATGAAAATAGATCTTTTTAGCTTGCAAGTTTTGTTTTCTCAATTCAGACCACGTGACGTGCATGGGGTACCATCACGTGGTCTGAAATTGGAAAACAAAACATACAAACTGGAAAGGTCTATTACAGGTCGCCTTATTATATCCTGGCCCCAGAGGTTTTTCTTGAAATGGTTCTTCGCGAAAGAGAGAGCGGCCGTTGGGACAAGGATAGCTTTTTTAAAGCTTCCTCAGGATGCAAAACAGATCATACTTAAATATTTCTGTATTCGAGTGGGAGAAAAGAGATCTTACTTACCCAATGAAGTCACCGTAACAGATGCAATATCATCTGGCTGAATACCATTACTAGCTCTGCAGGTGTATAGCCCCTCCATAGCTGACGCCTGATTTGTAATTTCCAATGTCCGGTTTTTGTGAATCAACTTCCGGTCTTTGTACCATGTTATTGTGGGCTCCGGGCCTCCTCGGGCAGTGCAGGTGAGTATCAAATCCTCTCCTGGCACGAGAGCTCTCATTGGCTCAAATGGGTTTATACGAGGAGGGTCTGTATAAAGAAATAACAAAAAACATATCTTGGAAACTATTAAAAAATTTCCGAATTGTTTATTCTTTTTCGGGATTTCTCCGAGGATAAAACGACTCCACTAGCCTTCACGAAGTTTCTCAAGGTATGGTTACGAAGGTCAGCACTACTGACTTTATTTTTTACTTCCCTGAGGAAAGGGTGTATGATGTAGGCACAATCTCAAGACCTACCAAACAGGAAAGTCGTTCCTAGTACTCTTCGGTTGTCTTTTTGTCTGGTATGATACAGGTACAACCCTCAAGAAGGCCAGTTAAAAGCCAAAATGTCAATTTCAAGTCGTTTTAATTTCAGAGCAAAAAAAAGAGACAATTTGTAATCAACAAAACCAAAATTTCATTCAAGAGAAACTGTAAAATATTAGGTGTCTTTCTCTTTAGGTGAGCCTGCGAAAGTGAAAGCGACAGTCAGAAATACGTCTGCGCGCGCAGGCTTTCTTCAGGCGCGAAGGAACGATAGTTTGACCAACTGATAGTTTGCAGTCTAACTCAAAAATAAAACGGTTTCATTTTCTTCTTACAAGTTTCGCCAGTTGATAAAGTCTCATAATGACTCCACATTCCTCCACCAGCACCATTCACGGCTCGGACTCTGACTTCATACACGGCGTGCGACTGAAGACCTGTCAAACTGGTTCTATTCTGGTTCTGTACAACCTTAAGTTGCACGTCGTCATAATCTTTTACTTTGTACTCTATGTAGTATGACGTCACATGTCCCTGAGACTGTTCACGTGTTGACCACATGACGAGGGCTGAGTGACTGTCCATGAGATGGACGCGTACGTCGCGAGGTGTGGCAGGAATCACTGCAATTGTTAAAAAGAGTACCAGACTAGCTATCACTTAGCAATCCTACTTTAAGCTATTTCGAGCCATTTAACGTAAGAGAAGAAAGCTATTTAGTGTTAAAAACTTAAGTTTTTCTTTCTTGTCGTGGATTGGTGCTGACTGAAAAATGACGTAAAGAAGATCAGGGGAAAAGACAGAGTTTTATCTCTGTGTTGAAGGATTTCTTGGGAATTAAAATATATAGAGAGACGAAGATTTTACAATGGAAAATATAACATGGAGTCATTTCAGAGTGGCAGACTACTTTCCGCATCTATTTCTTCATTGCGCAGTTCAAATAATGTGAAATTTCGTATTTCCATTAAATCAGTTATTTATATGATTAACGGATTACGCTTGTTGCTTTGAGTCTTTTTAAAACCAACCTCTTCCGCAAACGAACGAAAAAGTGAAATCAAACTCCTCGTTTTCCCAAAGTCCTGTAAAAACATCCAGTTTAGAGCAGTTCTTTTTGTTTCCGGGGCTGGTATCCGGGGATCTTTGTGCCCAGTTCGTATACGGCTCCGCCGGAGTACCGTCCGACCAATAGAATTTCATATTCATGTCACGAGACAACCCTATCCACACGCCCGAGCTGGGATTGGCTGGTTTGATCAAATGCAGAAACACGAAGTAACTCTTATCTTGTGAGTTTAACTTCGCTAAACTGCCCCTCTCTGCTTTGCAAACAGCTTCTGCGTCAGCCCAGGTTTTCTTGTCGTCATAGAGCTTAAAACAGGAGTCTCTTTTTGAGTACCATCCATTCCAGCAAGTTTGATACTCTGTGAACAGATTAAAGACAGTAGAAAATGGTGGTCAAGTAACCAACTACAACATTTTGGCTTAAGAATGGACTATTTGTGAAAATAGCTTCAGTAGAGATGTGAGCCATTCTCGTCCCCAGAGCCCGTCGTTTTCTGGTCACGTGGTAGGGAAACGAGGGTCGGTTACAAATTAAGCCGAGTGGCTCTGGGGACGAGAATGAGACGTGGGCATATTATGGAGAAACACCCATGGAGACGGCAACTGTAACAAGAACAACTAGTCACGAGGGCAGCACGTGCATCGCATTTAAGAGTTCATCTTTTCCGTAAATAATGCAGCTACAGCATGAAAGGTCATGACAAGACGTTTTATAGAAGTCGCGAACGTACAACCAATAATTAGCCTATTTCCGTATGGACTTGTACACGGTCACTCAAATTTCAGCTTAAGGAAAAAAACACATTCGACACAAATTTAGCGAGCTGGAATCACTATCGCTACGAAGTCAAGACTGTGAAACGAGGAATGGTGACATTCTCGTTACCCCCGCTGTTTTTTTACTTAAGGAGGAATTAAGAAAGGACTGACTTCAGAGACAAAAACAACGCAGCAGCAATAAAAGCCACGTAAGATAAGGCAAATAAAGTAACCATGTTTGTAACTACACTGTTTTAAAAATGTTTTGGTCTCATACTCAGTCAACAAAAAGTATAATGAGCCTCTGTATGCAAGGGCATTTTCTGGACGAAATGGAAGTCGCGACGACCGCCATTGATGAAGCGACGATCTTACAGATTAAAACGACGGTCGCATTGCCATTTCAATCAAGTTTGACAATGTTAGTCGTGCAATGGTGGCAAAGAAATCTGCCAAAAAGTGTACTGCACGTTCAGAGTTTTTCTTTACTTATTTTGTCGTTTTCGTCGTCGTTATGGTACGCTGAGCTCGCTAGAAGGGAGTTGCGTTACTACTCAAAAAACGTATTGATATGCGACGATTTCGCCTGAAAACCACGGAAAACGTGCGACAAAATCGACGTCCGCGGCACCCCTACGGCAGAGGCTCAGTAATTTGATAAGTTTAATCTTCAAGTTCACTGTCAAGATTTCAATACTGAAAAAAGAAACCAAAAAAAAAAACTAACTAACATATGAGGGAGGTTTGGTACTGTTTCTTAACTTACTTGAAATCGAATGAGCGACATAATCATTTTCTTTTCTTTTTTTTATAGCTAATCAAATTTCTTCTAAATTGCATACAAATCTCACTTACTGAACATTATAATCTCGTACACGTCGCTTGCCATTTTCCCGCCATTTCCATCCAGGCAGTCTGTAGACAGTCCGTACTTGTTGTAAGTGTCTTGCGCAGTAAGACTCGAAAGGCAATGTCCTCCATCTTTGATCGCGAAATAGACGTAGCCGAGTTTAAATGCGACGCGCGCACATTTTTGTAAAGCGTCCTCTCTTGTTTTGGGGTCTCCATCTAACAAGGGATCTTTGCCTTCTAATGAAGGAATTGCAGCGGCAGCTTTGTCGGCATAACAGCCTATATATCGTGATGGCACTGCGGGGAGATAAAGAAAAAAATCGTCTTAAGATTTTTGACAGAGTTGAAACAAGTGCATCTTAGATATTTTTGAAGGAGGATTCAGTTACCACAAGGAATCAGGAAACACTAAAACGAAATGTTAGCTTTCTTATGAGTGTATGGGTGCCGTGATTTCTGGACCATTCTCACGGCCTCTGCATACATCGGAATATTTATTTCAAGGAGACCACAAGATATTCTGATGCATTAGCAATAAATGCCAAAAAGTGATTTCTAGAGGTAGTGTTATTCCGGGATAAGGTCAATCCAACACGCCCTAAGAGGTTTACTAATGAAGAGTAAACACTGAGAATTTACCGTCAGCAAAGAACAGGGTAGTGGTCATCTCGGATGTACGAAAAAATGACAAAGTGGTTACTTTGAAGGCTTTGTTTCCTTGTTTGTTTGTTCAGTCACCTTCCAACCCAACACCTTCCCTGCTACGTGGCTACTTCCCATATTTACCCTGGGCCCTGGCCATCTACTTAGTTTTCATTTAGAGCAATTTCGAGAAAGGTTGTCCGAAAAAGTGCACGCGACAATCCGGAAAGGTATTGTGGATGGTTTCAGTTCACATACAGCCTCAGTTCAAAAGGTCTGTTACCTCTCTTTAGCTCGGGTCTCCACTGTTTCGGTTTTTAAAATTGTATCATTTTGGTCCTGATTTAGCAGCTAGATAAGAATCCAAATTGGTACTGGTGACGTTTACTCGCGACTCTAGCCTGAGGAAACAACCGACCGATTTCGCGACGTCGCCACTGGTTTCCTTGCGAAATGAAACTTGATTAACGAGCACAGTAACTCCATACTAATGAAGCGTCACTACCCAGATATGGGCATTGGTTCTGATGGAATAAAGGAAATTTTTAACCAAACAGGGGCACTTTTTCGGTGCGGAATTTCTACGCATTCTCCTTAGACATCATTTCGCGGATAAACCAGAGGTGGGGTCGCAATATGTTGGCTAGTTTCTCAGGCTAAAACAGCACACTTTTGGAGTTTAAAAGGATATGTTATTCACCTTCAACAAGACATCTATCTCTCACTGCTTTTAGCTCCTGTTCGGAAAGAGACTTGTTATAGATCTGTACGCACGCTATTCGTCCTTTATAAAAATCCGATCCCCCTGAAACAGCTCCAATTCTCACGTCACCTTGTGTAGCAAGTTCATTTTGACCAACGTTAAAACTGCTCACTTCTCGGCCGTCAATCCATAATTTCATTGTTCCAGTAGAGTTGTCGTATGATGCAGCCACGTAATTCCACGATTCAAGTCGAATTTTGTTGCTTGTGATCGAATAAGGCAGATTTAAATTCCTAGTCTCAAACAAGGCTGCTAGTACATTGGGTCTCTCAAGCCATACTCTTACCCCGTCTTTATCGTTCACCCTGTAGCTAAGCAACGGCCCTGTAGAGTCTTCAGGCCGTATCCAAGCAACGAAAGTCATAGAATATCTAGCATCCAGACCGCCATTATTTGGCAGCTCTATAAAACTTGACGATGTCCCGGAGAAAAAGTATGATCCCGCGGGTTGCCCGTAATTTCCTGGAGCAAGTTCAACGAACCTATCCTTTCCGGGGGGGTTCTGCTGTTTGCTAATGTCTGTAGTACCATATTGTTTATTTAGAGGATAAAGCGCCTTAAGTTCAGGTAAACCTGCATTGGAATGAAAAATTATGTTAATAACCAATTTACTTGCTTTGGAAAGAAGGCCTAAATGTAATCGGGCGCCACTGAAAGTAAACGCGCTACTCTATGGGGTGCTAAAGTACCTAAGTTGGCTATGTTGATTCCATCAAAGACAACCTTGAGTAAAAAAAGGTGCTGTGAGCCTAAAACCTACTTATCTCTTTACCACACTTTCTACTGCCGGTCGGTAAACAATAATTGATGAAGTCTACATAATAAAAGACTGATCGTTTATTCGTCTAAATTCGTCAAAGGTTTGCAGCCGGGCAACTCGCTAGTTTTATTGTTAGAGAGCTGGAATTACACACATGAGCTTACAAAGAGAGAGAAGGGGTCTCTCCGATCGATCTATGCGAAATAACCCCAAAATTAAACATGAGTAACAAACGTGATCAATTTGAAATTTTACTTACTTTGATTTCAAATCTTTATAGACAGAAAAAACTAATTGTAAATTCTACAGATAAAAAGTCTGTAATTGAAGGATAAAGATGACCAAAGATACCGAGGTTTTGTATCATACACGTAGATATATATTTTTTAGCAACTAATATAATTTGCAGTCTGTCTACTTTGAACTGACCTATTAATAACTCGGTCAGGTGCTATTCATGAACTTAAACCTTAAAAAATTTTAAAATTCAAATTAGCAGGTGGCTTCTTATGAAATATAGCGTCTAACATTGAAATCACCGACTCCACAAAAATTTAGTTCGCGACCTAATGTCACCTACAAAAAGTGGAAGTAACTATATATTACTCTCAAACGGATGCTTCAAAGGAAAAATTGATCGTGTGATGTTTCGATGAATCGTGGAAAATCGAATGAATAACACGCGCTCAATAAGAGTTATAAAATAAAAGAGTTCACCCCATGCAGGTACATTATAACTCTTACAATAAATATGCGGTATTATTGTATATGTCACACTGTCAAAAAGACCTAAAATTTGAGACCTTAAGCATTTTGACTGACCGTGAAATGATGCGGTCAAATATCAAGGAGATTTAAGCTTGTCTGCCAGACAAGGAAGACTAGTTTAAATGATATTTTCTTTCATTAAATTCATTTAGTGCGGATAATAATTTTAAACGCGACGCTTTTAAAGTGATAAGAGAGCTAAACTCCACTTGAGCGCTCTTCCCGGGCTACTTCCTTCAAACTCTTCAATTCGTTGATCAGTACAAGTTTCTATTCTACTTCAGTTTTAGATTGATGCAATAATTGTGTTTTTTCTTTTTCTAAAATGCGAGTATTTATTTGGCAGGTCATTGATTGTCTTGATTATAGTGACTTAAAAATTCAGATATAGAGAGCAAGTAATATCACCTCATGCCACGCTTGGTAACAAGTCTGTCGGTTTTAAAATAAATATTTCCACATTTCCAAATATCACTTGCTCTAGTATGAAAAAATAGGGGAAACTCTTAAATTTGACATCCTCCTAACTCAGAATATTTAAACCTAAGATCTGTACGGCATGCAGCCAAAATGTCTATGTTGCGTGTTCGTGAAGTGAATATTCCATTCAATATAAACCCTAATGAAGAGTCGATTACCTTTTTACACTCATCTTGTAGCTACTAACTTTTCGCTAAACTGCCCATCACCTACCTGGATTTTGTCCAAAAGAGCTTCTTGCAAAGAATGAAACAGCCGTGACAGTGATGCTTAAAATACGGTACAACTTCATAGTATTTGAACACTAGATGTCATTCAGCTCAACTGCTTTCCGTGACCAAGCGAGCGCAACATCCACTTCATCGTTGCTTCTTATTTTTTACGACGGCTTAACTGGGATCTTTGCGATGTTTTCAATAGGTTCACGGATATATCACTCACGCGATGCTCTATAACACCCCACTTTTTCCGCCGCGTGTCATCTCTAACCACTACATATGCGTTCGAGAAACAAGTGATCGATCGAGTGATTTTTTAAGCATAAAGCACGCAACAAAAACAATAAGGTCACGTTGTCCATCGGTGAACAGATATTCAAAGCACTCATGTCATTTGTTCAAGTGGAAACCATGGCAAATATCACGCGACATTGCAAATTAAATGAAATTTTTAAATATAACAGAGCATCGCAATATTGGAACAGTAACCGCCGCTCAAAGGCGCGCGCGCATGCACTAAAATCATTTCCTAGTTTCAAGATCCCCAATTTTCCCTCGCGGCCGGCCAGTCTTTTTCGGATTGGTCATTTGGTCAAGAGGTAGCTGATCGGTCGTCAAGGTTACGGTCTATCCCCAGTGCATTTGCCCGCGATATTTTGACCACGAGCGGTTATACGAAAGAATTCTCAATGAGGAGATTTTCATCATCATTATTCCAAGTTTGATGGCCTACCCTATATGCTGGATAATTAACACTGAATTATTGGATTCGGCTTTCGTGAGCTGGAGAATTACGCAGATCAAGGAGCAGGACATTAAGAGGCTGTTGTGAGCCCACGTTGCCCACAGTAATTTTCTCTTGAAACTCATAGGGCATTTTCGAGCTTCGGAAAGCCTCACTTCCAAAATGAGGCCATTTCCGAGTTTCCAAAACCCTCATTTTCAAAATGAGGCCAAGTGTAAAAGCTTTCCTATGAAAAGCGTTTCACTTACGTACACCTATATGCGTTTCACTTACGTACACCTATATGCTATACCTATATGCTGGATAATTAACACTGAATTATTGGATTCGGCTTTCGTGAGCTGGAGAATTACGCAGATCAAGGAGCAGGATATTAAGAGGCTGATGTGAGCCTACGTTGCCCACTGTAATTTTCTCTTGAAACTCATAAAGTTCCAAAATAGGGCATTTTCGAGCTTCGGAAAGCCTCACTTCCAAAATGAGGCCATTTCCGAGTTTTCAAAACCCTCATTTTCAAAATGAGGCCAAGTGTAAAAGCTTTCCTATGAAAAGCGTTTCACTTACGAACACAGTAATGTTCAAGGAGTTATAAAAACTTCTCTAGTGGGGCTAATTTAACTCCTTACAGTGGCGTTATTTATTAGTGAGTTATTTTAACTCCAAAAAGGAGTTTAAAGAACTCTTTTTCAGGAGTAAAAGTGACTCCAGATATTGAGGAGTTAAAAGAACCCCCGTAATGAAGGAGTTATCCTGAGGAGTAAAAATGACCCCAAATTCGCAGTTAAATTAGGAGTTAAAATAACCCCCCAAAAGGGGTTATCCTGTACCTAAAATTTTTACTCCATTTTTGGAGTTATAATAACTCTCTAAAAATTACAGTGTTAAGAACTAACTTTCATTCACATCTCGGATATTCCACATTTGCCTTCGTTTTCAAACCGAAGTTTGGGTCACGACGTGGGACTGAGGCCGCGAGTGCTCGCACAATCTGTGGGTGGATTCATTTGCCACATATATACGCGTATAACTGTCGTATTTACCTGTTAAAATTTTTCATTGTTTTTAATTAGCCTAACAACACTGAAAAATTCTAACAGGCAATCGCCACAGCTATACGCTTATGTTGCAAATGAATCCAGCCTGTTTTCCTTTCGCTTTCATGGCGTTAATTAGTTAATTTCAATTAGTTAATTTAATTTTCATGACGTTAATTAGTTAATTGGTCCGTTTGGCATACCGCAAAGCATAAATCATTTACACGAAAAAATGTAAGCAAATTAAAAGGCTGCTGTAAGTTTCTCATCACTGCTCATTGAACTCTGGCAAAATACTCATCGTGTCGAAAACTGAGGCCGGATATCCTATTTTTACCTCTCGATCCACAGAAAGGCAAGCTTGCAAATTGACGTTCTCCCCCTCTTTAGTCGGTATTTTTTTTTCATATCAATGCATTGGACGTAGTTTATCCTACCCTCTCTCCGGAATAAGCTTAATTGACGTAATTAACAAGCTGTGATGGTTGGTCAAAATAGGTGTAGCGTTGCCGATTGAGCATTTGGGTCGGTTTCGTCCGAGCTGAAAATTTGAGACTGCCGTTGACGGAGTCCTTTTTAATCTATTGCTTGGTCAGGTAATGAAAAGAGTTCTTGGAAGTTAGAGAGCGACGCAATGGGTTCATTCAGTTCAAAAATGCGCCAGTCTACATCTGAAAATACCGGAAATACCACGAAAATGTCCGAGTCTGAAGCGAGTCATGGCGAAGCAGCAGCAAGTGAAAGAACGACCGGTCGAACAGATGTAACGAACGGGGAAAAAGCAAAGACTGGCAACGTGCATCAAGAAAAACCAAAGGTTGTTCAGTCGTTTGGTTGGCTTGTAGAGACACCAGTTATACTTCACACAACTGCAAAAGAGATCAAAGACAAGGGCAAAAAACCTACAGAGGATGCAAAAGGTAAATCGATCAACGTCGCAACCTACAGCGATGGAAAATATCTGAAAATGGCCGAGTTGGCGTTGCCCGCAAGTTCCGCTACAAAACCGAAAAAGCAGCATTTACAGGTCGTTAACTCCTCTTCATCCAGCTCGTCAGACGGCAAACACGGAAGCGATATCATCGCAAGTGGCTGCGGGGGAAATACGCGTAAGAATCAGATAAATTCAGGCCAGAATAATAACGAAGATTTTGGAACGACCGCGCGTCCCGGAGGAACGTACCCTGTCGGTTTCGGAGTTATCGGCAAGAAAGATTCCGTTGACAAAACTTTTCAGGCAGAAAATGACATTCGCTCCAGCAAACGTCTTTCGCAAGTAAGGGGAAAGTCTCCTGTATCATTTAAGGGAAACAAGTCTACCAAGAAATAACCGTCGCAACACTGATTTACTGAGGAAATTCTACAACATTGACAAGAAAAATGATCTCAAAACAGTTTTCGAAGCAAAAAGAAAGAAGTTATAAAAATTATATTTTAGCGATCTGACCAGAAAAAGGCCAAAACCCTGTCTACTAAAAATCACCCCAAACTAAAAGAAAAAAATTACAATAATAAAAAAGATGACGAGACAGAAGTACAAGAGGAACAAAAACAAATCACATGCATGTTTGCACTTTAATTTTTTTCTTTGAAGAAAAAACTTTTCAAAACTTCAGCTGCATCAGTGTGTGTTTAACTTGTATATTTTCAATTTTTTTAAATTGAATACCTCGGTAAAAAGAGTGCGAAAATATTCAACGAAGCGAAAAATTGTGTCGCACGATTACCCTTTAGATAAGTGAACAAGATTTATTTTATTACAGTGTAACGGAGCTTATTTCAGTCGAACGAGGTAAAATTATTGAAGGATTATTTATTCCTACGGTTAAAAGGCCATGCAGATATGTTAACGGCCTTTTGTTGTTTATTTGTACTTTGATGTATATATTTTCCAGCATATCATACTTACAACATTATATCCAAACAATAAATTGGATTTAATAATCTAAGTTATCTTTTTTGTTTGAAGTAACGACACTCCTCCCTCAGCAAATGGTCTTTCAGGAATAAAAAAAAATGAATTTGTTTAGATAGGAAAACCAAAATTTTGTTTTTCAAGGCATCCTGTAAGGTAAATCATAAAAACATCCGACCTTTACCGAAAGAATTCTGAAGGCAAGTATCACTGTTGGATCACCGGACAAGAAAATGCCCAAGACTAAAATTAAAACATTATAATGAGTTTTAGTAATTTTGGTGAGACATTGCAGTGGGCTGTAAAAAGCGTTCTCGGATCTTTTCATGTCAAAAAGAATGTTTCATTTGCAGAATTGACGAAATGTAAAAATCAGCAGATTGTTTCCTTGAGAACGCAGGCTTCCTCGAACCCTTTGAGCGCTTTTACTTGGACCTTATCTGCCATTTTACACTTGAAAAGGGGAATAGCCTCAATGCCAACAAAAGTCAAAAGGAAAATATCCTTTTTTAAAAATAAGGACTTCGATTCAATGATAATGTAAAATCCTACTGTACTGACATCTGGTGATTTTTTGTTTTGTAAAACGTTGTTGAGTATCGAGAGCTGTATAATTTAGGCAATTGAGCGTGGAGAGTATTACAGTACTGAATTTGTCGCGTTTTGCTGAACTTTTCATTGGCTAAAAATCACGTGCCTCTTTCATAACCAATAAGGAATGAAACAAAAACCAATTGTTACTTGTTGCTCGCAGGTGTTTTCCCGCGCTCGCACTGCAGTCGCGACAAGTACTTGAATTCCGATTGGTTCATCGGATTGCATGTCTGCCTCTTCCGTGATTGGCCAGGGTAAACACATGTACTTTGCCTTTGTTTTGCTAGATGAAACTGAGAAATGCTTCATGGAATTTTGATGGTGATAAAATAAGACCAAAGGTGCTTTCGATTGAACGTATTCTTCAATTCACCATGCTCGAATAGACCAGAATGTACATTGTTTACCCCCTTTCCCCAAATTTTGCATACTCATTGTTTCCAATCTCTCAGTTTTGTTGTTGTTGGAAAAGCAACCGTGAAACAAGGAAAGTTATCTCATTATTCCGTTTTATTCCAACCATTTTGCTCACTAGAGTAGAATTTCAGTTTCGAATGTATTCCACTTCTTCTGGATAAGGAATAGGAGGTCAATCGAACGGATTTTCCGAATTTTTCTATGTATTCCTCCGGAATAAGCTACTGATCAAAGATCAGCCCATTATACAGTCCAATGAAACAAAATTTTAATTTTAGATACAGAAATTAATCAGGTTTTAGTTTTGAATTGACAGGTAAAAGAAAAGGAGAAAAATTTTTCTTTTTCACGTTCCCTTGCTTTTCCGCTGGGTTAAAAAATCAAGTCCGAAAGCATCGCTGTTGCCGGGCGTTTTTCTATCTCATCCAGTGAAAAATTAAGTTCAATTTGGACAAGCAATAATTATCTTGGTTACTGTAATACAAATATTCAAGAATTGAACGGAATAACGCCACCCACGCCGATTCTTTTCACATCCAAAAGCTTGAAAATTTGAGTAATAATGGACCACGAGGAATTACTCTGGGAGACGAGGCGACAATATTAAGTTAAACCGCAGTAGACAAAGGCGACCAGAACTTTGTTATTGTCATAAAAACTTATAAACCGAACAAGTCAGAACTGCATTTGAAAAGCTTGTCACTGTTGATTCTTATTTTGAGTTTGGACTTAATTGGAATTACTTATAACTTCTGGATAAGCAGTAATTAAATTTTCTTTAAAATGCAAATAAACGATTCTTAACAGCCATTCGCCGACTGCTTCGCTCTTAAGTAACATTTCCTGTTATCTAAGAAGAGTTATCACTGATATTTACAATAGAACATGAGAGGGTAAAAGCAACTCTATAAAACAGTTTTCCAAGGAGATAATTATCATTTTTAGCAATAAAGTAGATGACAAGTGAAGCAGACTCCCAAAATGTCGACGGACGCGGCAATGGCCTTCCAAATTGTTACACCGTTTATAATTGTTGCTGGAATGGCTGGAAATATCATCGTTTGCTCCTTAATTATCAAGAACAAAAAGATGAGGACTTCTTTCAACTTTCTTCTTCTAAATTTAGCTGCGTCAGACCTGCTGTGCTCGATACTAGGCGCTCTCTTCTACGCTAGTGAGATACGAAACCACTATTTCAGCGACGGGAAGTCAAATCGAGGCGAGATTGAAGGAGTTGCGTGCAAAGTTGTTACCATAAGTATTGGTTTAACTACAAACAGTTCTGTTTTCACCTTAGCTGCTATTTCAACAGACAGATTTTTTGCCATCGTTCACCCATGGAAACATAAACTAGCAACGATCAAACGAAAAACCCGCATTGTAATAGCGGGGATTTGGCTCTTGGTGCTTGTCACTAGTTTACCCCTGGCTCTTGTCATGATAAAGCAGCCAAACGAAGTTCCAAATTCACATTTTGTGGGGAACTGTATAGCACACCTCGTTAACGAAAACAGCTACAAGGCTGCCGCCTTTGTTGATCTTATAGCATGCTATATTATCCCGATGGCAATTATTTTGCGTACTTCGTTTGCTATCATTAAACATTTGTGGTGTGAAAGCTCTTGTCGCGGCTTTGCGCCCGATCAACTGGAGACTAACAGAGCGCTCTTAAAATCTCGCAAACGAATCACAAGGATCGTACTCAGCGTTATAATGGCTTTCAACATATTCTGGTTGCCGTGGGCAATTTTAGAGGGTTCGTTTTTGATCGGTGCTATTCACCATATCGATGAGAAAATGTTTGTTGTTGGATTCACTCTAGTTTTATCTAGCGCCAGTGTGAATCCAATTTTGTATTCACTTCAAAGTCCGCAATTTAGACGTGCTGTCAAGAAAATGTTTGGTTTTTGATTCGATGGCGCAACGAGATAAATTGACGCCAATATCAGATTGCCCAGATTTGAAATATGACTGTGCAAAAAACGTATTGACTTTTACCATGATTCTCCATTGAAATACACGACCAGTATAGTGTTTAATATTGATTTTGTCTATGTTATATTCAAATTCAGCTTCCATCTTATTCCAGCGGAAAAAATAGTGAAGAGTTGTCAGGCGTTACCTTCTTGTAATCCTCTTCGTATGGTTGTAAAGCGGTGACAATTTAAACGAAAGCTATTAATCAAGTCTTCGCCATGATCTTCTGTGATGTTCAATATTCTGTAAACGACAAATTTAACAGTAAATTTTATGACGGAAAGAATCACAAAGTGTCGTCTGAAGCGTCACTCGAGTCCGTATAATCACAGCAGACCAAA
This sequence comes from Porites lobata, assembly GCA_942486035.1. Lineage (NCBI taxonomy): Eukaryota > Metazoa > Cnidaria > Anthozoa > Scleractinia > Poritidae > Porites > Porites lobata. Next base: position 6,910,776 of record CALNXK010000004.1, read on the forward strand.
GATCTACCAGACGAAGTATGATTGCTTCTTAAATTATCATTTGTTGCCTGGGAAAAACCATTTTGTTCCGTTGTCTTGAGATTTCTCACGGCAGGTGAACTCGAAGAGATATTTTTCAACTCCGCGTGTCGCTTCGTAAGACATTGCGCTTCTGTGAGTTCACCTTTCTCCGTTGGAAACGACACCGCAAACTGTGACGTAACTTCCGGTGAAGGTTGCGTGCGAATGTCTATTTGAGCAGGTGTATCAGGAACGGAAGAGGCCAGTGCTCTATCCAAATTACTATCAGTCCTAATCTCATCAACTACTGTGTCCTTTACTGTGGAGGCCTGATTTGAAGGATCGTTAACTGTACCAACCCCACGGTCCCCAAGAGAAGTGTCCTTATCTAAGCACTCTTCTGAGTCCTCACTGTTTGTGGACACGTTTCTTCGGACCTTGATACCCAGTTTTACCAGATCACTGTTGCCTTTAGAGGGATTAGAAAACGAGTCGAACTTTATTTGTTTCCTTTTTCCTAACAGATGCTTTAGTTTCTCCCTTTTCTCGTCTGATTTTCCAAACATTGGTCGGCTGTTGACTTCAAACCGTCTTTTACGACGGTGCTCATCAAATCCTGCAAAACCAGAACCAACGCAATTAAAAGCTTAACAGTATTGTTATCAATGTGCTTAAGACCATGGACATTTTTATCCTGAAAGTTCACAGTTCTTTTCTTGTCCCTGTTCTATCAGCTGAGCAGCCAAAAAGGCGAATGTTAACAATGTGAGGGGCGCTCAGCGTACGCTACGTTAAAAATTATCATGTCAGCCCCCAGGAAGCCAAAACACAAAGACTGGTTTACGTTACATCACACGGTTAGCTCAGTGAGGAGAGCACCGGTCTACTCAGCGAGAGGTTTCTGATCAGGGGTTACTGGTCATTTCGCCCCCAAGTTACTTCGCCCTGGTCACTTAGCCCCCTACTTTCAAGTAATTTAGCTGCCAAAAACAAAGTCATACCCCCATACATGAGTCACTTAACCACTCCGAAAAACTCGAAAATAGGGGCTAAGTAACCAGGGCGAAATGACTTGAGGGCGAAATGACCGGTTACCGTTATTGACCAAGCTTATTCGGTCGAGATGGCTGGATACTGGCCGAGTTTTTTTTATAATGCCGATTGCGTTTATATTGACCATGAACGAACAAGCTTGATCGATGTACGGTTTATATGGCCAGCCAAAAGGAGAACGTTTTCGCGAGGGACCAACGCGGGAAATCCCGAGTAAGGAAGATGGGCCCATCTCGCCCGCTCGGGTAGCCAATCAGAACGCAGAATTCGATTCATTATGCCCACTCGCGGATTCAGCCACCGGGTCTCAAAACAGCAACTGCGGGAAGTTGATGCTTTTAAAGTTAGTTCTCCATAACAGTGCTCCAGATCTTTTTAAGAGTTATTTTATTAGGTCTTCACATGTTCATTCCACTAGGTGTAATGGTTTAGATATTTTAATTCCTTAAGTCCGTACAGAATCTGCCAAGAAAGGAACACAACTTGCCACCCCATCTGAAGGAAGCTGACTGCATAGTGATTTTTAAAACACTTCTTAATGATATTCTTTTTTAGAGTTCTTGTAAATATTTTGGAGCTTTTTAGAGTGTTAATTTACGTAGTTATATAATTCTTAGTTTTTATCCATCGTCATTGTACTTAGTTGTTACATTTTTCTGATAGTTGTTCTGTTACAGTTATTTTTTTCTTTAATTGTTAATTTTTTAGTGGCCCAGGGCACCCATTAATAACAGCTTCAGCTGACGGGTTTACCCTGGTTAAATATGTTATTATTACTATTATTTATTACCTTCTCCATGATATCTTATTTTCTTTGCCAGTTCAATATCCTCCAGTCTCTCTGGCACAAGAGCCACATCTAATGCTGCTCTTTGCTTCAGCTCACTGTCCTTCATCTCTTGAGCTTTCACTTCACGCTTAGTCTCTCGGAATTTCTTCCTTAGCAATTGATTAGCAGCATAATCATCCTTCCACACTGACTGAACGTCCTTTAGAAAATGTTTTCCAAGTTAATTATTTTTCTTGTTATTCTGAGCAAGTACTTTTTTGCGATCAAATTCTTAGAAGGGAAGCACACGAGTAATAGATCGGTGGCGGATCCAGAGGAGGGGCCCAGGGGGCCTGGGGGCTCCCCTTATTTTTAGACCAAACTGAGACCTGAACGGCCGAAAAAATATTTTTTTAAGACCAGGCCCCTCCCCTAATCTCAGGGTCTTGATGACCGCCCCCCTTGTCTGAAGGTCTGGATACACCACTGTAGATAGAGTCGAAAACTTCCCGCTTTACGGATACCTGCTTAATATGGACACCACGATCAGTACGGACGCCTTCTATAACCCCTTCACTGACCATATTATAAACAGGGTTTGACTATATCAGGCTTGGTTATTTTTCACTAACAATGAGTTTTCATGCAACTAGTTAAAAAGAACCTGTTTAGTGTTTTTTTAAAGCCACTTTTCTTATTTCACTACTTAAAAAGTTAGCCCGAGAAAACAGTTGACATTTCTTGATGACAATACATGACATCCCTCCATACTTGATGATGCACAATATTCACTTGGTTGAAGCAAATTTCTTCATGATATGGAATTTCTTCTTGTTTAATTTCTCAGATGTCATTTAGTGGGGAAACCAGAGGCAGTGTTAAAGGGAACCTCCACTATTACTACAGAATAAGTTTAAATCGAATAAAATTATGTTGATAAACAAATTTGTTCGAAATTTGTCCTTAAAAAAAGTGTATATATCAGGAAAAGTGAATTTTAAAATCGCCAATCTCTTGAATAATAATTATTCAAGATGGCCAAATCTGGGTTGCTCTATTGTTCTGACATCATCAATAACAATGGAACCATAACACGTCACAATTTGTTTAAAATTTCAAAAATAGATGTCATTTTTCTTTAAAAATATTTTAGATTGACTTGACTGTAACCTGTTATTTCCTGTGTTTTAAAGTTATCTTTTTGTTGAAGTGGAGGTTCCCTTTAATAAGAATTGCCTGTTTTCTCAAGCTTCTTAAAAGTACAAAATTGTCCAGTTGCCATAGCGTTGATGCTGTCAAAAGACAGAGTAAGGCCTGGTTGAGACACTTTTCATGTGCCGAACGTAGCTGAATAATTTCGACTTTGAAGCAACACTGGTGCGACATCTGATTCAGACGACGCACCATGTGTTGAGCCTAAGTTAAGTTCAACAAAAGTTTGACAGACTCTGTTGAACTTAATGCTTTTGCCACACCAAACTGAAACTGCAGTGCCAAATTGATTTTATTTTCAGACACCACTCTTTTGCCGTACTTACATCAGTGAGGTAGGGCACATGAGTGGAGTGAAGTCTGAACCAGGCCTTGGATGATAATGTACTGTATCTTGTAGACATTTACCTGCAGTTGGCCGAGAGTAGGCTGAACTGATTTTGATTTCTCTTGATCTTTAACTCCATGCTCCAGTTTAAACATTGGATCTGTTGCCATCTTTTTGGCATCCTCCCTGTCTGAATAATAATAAAAAAAACAAATGGGTTTGCTTATCAAAGGGCTTCCTTTTTAAGGGTGAAATTCATTTTGTTGCAGGATCGAGCTAATTTTTGGCAGACTGACTTGTTGCTATTGCCTGCTAACAACTTGCTAAATTGTAGTCACTTAAAAGGGAGTGGAACAAAGCAGATTTCACCCCATAACAGGCAGGGTTTTCATTTGAGGCCAGAGACTGGACATTTTGTCTGGTTGTTGGCAATTCTATGCCTTGACTTTGATGCCAATATTTGAGGGTTTTTTTATGATCATAATTTTTTTTACTTAGGCAGCTTACTGCCATTTCCCCCTCCTTGTTCCCCTACCAACTGTCCAATTTCATTTAAAATTTTACTTTATAAAGACAATTTGAGTGAACTCCAGCCTTCCGTGGGAAACTGATTCTTGGGATCCAGAAACTCTAGAAACAGCATTTCTGAGTGTTCTTTTTTTAAAGATTTCCCAGGGAAACATGTCCCCAGACCCCCCTAAGTAGCTCACATCTTCGGCATCCAGTGCTTTCAGATATATGTTCCCTCCTTTAAAAAACTGTCGAAAACCCTGAAAAGGTGAAGGAGGCAGGGAGGAGAGAGGTTCCACTTCTTTTCATCCCTTGTACACCTCTCACATTCTCACCTGTCTGATTTTTTGACCCCTAAAAGAGACCGCATTTATTTTTAATGATCATCCTCATTCTGTTTTAATAGTAGTTTTTAAAAAGCATTGTCACTAATCCAAGTTCTTTGAGGAACCCTAAACGAGACCTTGGCGCATCCTGTGTGTTTCTCAGACAAAATGACTTTGCATCCTTATTCTGTATATTCATTGTCCTGTGTGTTTAGATCTTATATATTCATTTGTTCCTCTCAAGGTTCAAGAGTAAGTGGAGATGCCTAAAATCCACAGTACCTGTCAACTCTACAGTTTCTGTTGCAGATGGTTCCCATCTTTCTTCTTTTCTCCTGGCACCGCTCACAATTACATAATCACAGTTCTAAGTGCAAAAAAGCATTTATAAAAATGGAGTATGCATTTCTCAATTTTCACTTGGGTCGTATACAATAAAAATCACAAGAGACACATGTACACCAACATCAATCTACCCCTAACAACATCCATACATCATCAAAAGAATTATTATTATTATTATTATTATCATAGGAAATAATTTATATGGAGATCAGTCGGGAGAATTTGAATGTGGATATTGGGGATTAAAGGACTCACCTTGGGATCTGTTTCGATTTCAAAATGATTATCACACAGATGACATTTCATCCGAAATCTATAAATGGGTGTTGTGTAGTAATTACCAACTTTCTTCTTCTCAGCATTGTAGCGTACACCTAGGGTATGAAATGCCACCATTAATAGAGAATTCTGATGGAGCAGCAAGCCAAGCAAGGACACAGGATTCTGTGGAAGCTCCAAGAGTGGGGGGGGGGGGGATGGGGACCAAAAATTGCCCCCTAGGTATCATGGATGCACTGCCTACACACATTACTTTAAATTTTGAGGTGGTTTTTCTTCAGCAAAAATTAAGTGCCTCACAGTATATATCAGAAATGTTGTCATGCAACATACACTCACCCATTCCAATATGGTTTCCACATCCCCCACACCAAATATTGTATGGCATTTCAAATCTAAAAGAGAATGGAAAACACTTTTAATAAAAATACGTATAGTATTAAAACCGTTTTGGATTCATAACTAGAACCCGCCACTGGACAAAATCCATTTAACCATGGCGGATGAAAGAATCACTAAAATATTTAATGACATAATTCATCAAGAGTTGATTTCAGAAATGTATAATGTATCATGACTGCTTTTTGTAGGAAGTAGTGGTAAACAATTTCATTTGCTAATGTATTTTCTTTATTTACTGGGTATTCTCGCCTGTCCAGGAGCATAGTGTCCACATACGCACATACCCTCATGCGTACAGCTGAAGTCTGCAAAAATTTCTCTTTTTTCCTGAAAGTATTTTTATCATTGAATTTGGATGAGTGAAATTTTTTTTTGCACTGTAAGTGTTAGTTTTATTTTCCTTTAGCTTCTTATTATTCAATAAACAGACAACGATATTGATGGTGTTGTAACAGAGTTTGCCCATTTGAACAGTAGGCATCTCGCCCTTTGCTTACGTGTAACCTCCTTGATGGCGTCTCTGTCTTACTCTTTTTTCCGTAACACTGTACATAACTACTGCATTTTACTTTGCATTTATTTACTGAAAATGTCCTGCAGAACTTCGCAGGACCAAGACCCTAAATTGTAAAATTTTCTATGGAAGCATGGCCCTAGACCTTCCCATAACATTCCTGTGCACACACCTTCAAAATCTCACACTACACCCCTGCTGACCTCAGACCATGTTGAAAACTATTTCTTTGGACCTATCTATAAAGAGTAAAACGGCATATATACCTAATGATAAGGATCCCTTGGCCAAGCTTTCTTGCTCTCTCACGCAGTGGATGCTGTCCATGGTATCTGTCAAGTGAACCCTGTCCAAAGTTTTATCAAATAGTCAAGATGAACCCAGGACCTTATTAATGAAGAAAACAGAGGATGATAATTTGACTCAAAAATGATGATGTTAATATTGATCTTATTATTTGATGATGATTTGATAGGTGATGGTGATGGACCTGATGAATGAAGATGATGATGGCTGAGGATGATGGTGATGGTGATGGTGATGGTGATGACTGATCATGGTGATAAATGATGATGATGGTGATTATGGTATGGTGAATGATGGTTGGTGATGGTGATGATGATGATGATGATGATGATGATGATGATGGTGATGATGATGATGATGATGATGATAATGATGGTCTTGATGACGACGACGATGGATTATTTGAGTTTTGATACAAAACCAAAATTTGAGTTTGAACCAAACCAAAAGGTGATGAACCATAAACGAGACAAACGAATCTTTTGTTTAAACAGGTCGTTGTCGAACAAGGTATATACATTAGCAGGATAAAGGCCCTAGAAGTTATATTTGAGTTAAAAAACTATCACGCATTAACGCATCGAGTTGATCACGACGCGAAATGAATTTCAACCGACCTGCTCCGGAGTCCAGTCCGGTGGGTAGTATTTATTAACGGCCTTTCTTTCACCCTAAAAAAAAAACAAGAACACAGCGTTATTTAAGAACGTTTAAAGCATGGTTTGATAACGAAAGTGGTGAATTAATTGAACAAATTTTGTCAAAACTTACCATTTTGATGCTAAACTAAACTTCGACGATTTCTAGACGATGTAAACAAGGCTCAGAACTGACAGTCAGCGGTCAATGCAGAAAACAAAGAGATGGTAGTGTAGTTGAATTGAATTGTCTTTCAAAGGGGAAATCTCAAGTAAATTTCATTTTTAGGCAATTTTCTCCTTGAATTGAAAAAAAAACTTTGGAGATCAAACGGTTAGTTTTCTTTCCGTTGGAAATGATTGGCAATACCTCACAAGTTTTGTGTAAAGTTTTTCACAATGACTGATATATGAAATCCACATCTTCGAGGCCATCTACGCGTGGTTGATAGCGAGGCTCCGGATGTTTTCGAAATATGGCGGTAATTGTCAAAGTAGTTTTAACTTTGCCGACAAATCCCTTCGTTGAGGACGCCTTTCTTCCTTTACCAAACTTGTGATGGCCTTCGACAACAAAAGAGTCATTTGGATTGCTGCTGGTGTGTTGTCTGGACTCGGTACAGCTTTCTGTGTCACGGAACTACGAAAATTTATTAGGGAGAAATGTACACGAAAACCACTTTCCAAAATGGAGGACAGCATTCGCTTAGAAGATCTGGAAGTTCTTGCTCGATCGCCGAACTATTCACTGCGGAAAAGCGCCGAGCAAGTGGTGTTGGACAGGGCGATGAAGGATCACAATCTTGATTTTATCATCACTGCTTGTTACAGCAGCGACGAAATCCAGGTTTTGAAAGCGGTTGTTGCTTTGGCAGTTTTAGTGAAAAATTCCGAACGCGTTGCAAGAGACAAGTTAATTGAACATGGTATATTGGAATCGCTTTCCCATGCTCTTGTTCATTCCGTTGAGGTGGGATTTAAGAAACTCGTTGATATCGGAGGCTACGATTTTCGTTTGCAGCGGTGTGCGTCGGAATCGTTATTTCACCTTGTTTATGATGAAGATGCGACTAAAATTCGTTTAACGAAATCGAACTCATCTATTATCGGAACTCTTCTAGAACTAGTTTCTGAGACAAGGAATAAGGAGGTAATGAGATGGAGTTTATTCACAGTGCATCAACTAGCCGCTTGTGAGACTCTGCGGCCGGTTGTTCTAGAACATGGGGTGATACCGGTTGTGTCGCAAACGCTGGTGAAAAATCAAGGAGATTTTGTGTTGATGAGAACTTGCTTGCACACAATGGTGATGTTTGTAAATAATAACACGGAGGAGGAAGTTGAACATCTGAAGGAAATGGCCAAATATGACATATTCAGGCCAGCTGTTGTCTCTCTTAGATCTGGTGAGTACGGATGAAGTGCCTGAGGTGGGGACCCTGTGCTCATTTTGCGGGTGAAATTGAGTGTGCCTCTACATATATAGTTTTCATTCACAACAGTTTCTCATACACGTGAATTGGTCAGCACCATAGTCAGCCTCTGACACTCTGTAACTCTAGCCTGATTCTCAGATGCTCCACACATGTCATGCACCATCAAGAGAGAGAGAGAGTGCATGGCCATGAGCATTTAAGAATCAGGCTACTGTAACCCTAACTCTATAGTAGTGTACTGTTTCAAATTTCACCATGATTAGTCGTACTAGCTCAGGTATGTCAATCGTAAGTGCATCTTCTGGATTTAAATTCTTAGTGAACACACCCATGCTTACATGTTTAGAAAGATGAAGAAAAATTTGTTGTCATGTCTTTACATGTACACCCACCATGAATTTTGAAAATGGAAAATTCCACATCACCATCATGTAGAGAATAGCAAAGAAATGTACTAAAAAGAAATTGTCTTTCACAACCTGTCCACCTTTCTTGAACCGTATTTACTGAGGCACAAAATTAAACACATCAAATTGAATACAAATTTTACTCCAGAATGGGGTAAACCATCTGGATTTAAATGGCAGTTCCCAAGAGGAAAATTAAACAATAAATAAAATTGATGTCATAAACCATTATTTAAATGGCGGGTCCCAGTTGGCTTGCTAGCTCAATATTATTGATTAGACTATTGCGCTAGTATCGCAGAGATCAGGATTTCAATCCCTGCAAGCCTGAATTTTTAGGCTTTCTTTTCACAACTGGATAAGTTGTATAATTATTTGACTGTGACGATCTTCTCTGCCTTAATTTATTTTTTCATCTCACCCTTCAAATATATGAAATTCATATATTCATCATTTCATAATGAGGTTGTGTTTGTCTATGCAGATGATAGTGACCTTGTTTACTGGGCAGCTGGATTACTGCATCAGTTTGCCATTCAGGATCTCCACAAGACACAAATATGTGCCATACCAAACATTATCAAATCACTTCAAAATGTGCTGTGTTCAAGTGAAGCTATCCTACAGAGGTTGATCCTTCGTGTTGTCAGTTTCCTCTGTGTTGGAAATCAGTCATTTCGTAGTAGCGTTCTTCATTGTTCATCACTCGTGGCTCGACTGCCGATTTGTCTTGCTTCTGGTGACAGTGACATTGTGCACTGGGCAGTGGTCTTACTTCATGATCTTCTGCTTTCGGAAGGTTTGTTTAATGCTCTCCTAGAATTTTAAGATATTTCTAGAACTGTAGCCTGCGAATGCAGATGCATTTCTGGTTGTTGCTCCTCTCCACCCAGGTGGAGAGAAGAGAAGACCAAAGATATGGCTGCGTTTGCATTGTACTAGAACTGTGCAATACTGTGTAACTGACTATGAACTTGTCTGTGAAATAAGGTTCTACTTTGCTTTAAATAATTCTGTTTTATTACCATGAAATGAGAATAATGCTTATTGCACTGGTTCTCATTGTATCCCATAGTGACTTTAATTAGGACTGATCACAGATACATGTAGAATGAATAGGAAAGTTTTCTCTAATTAATTCCCACACTTAGATTTTTTTTTTTATGTAATACTAAGTATTAATGTAATAAAACCTCACCTATCTACCATCTCTCTGGTAACTCTATAATGACTCTTTTTACCCTAGGATCTCCAAATGCAAACCGTGCAGCAGCTCTTAGAGTTCTTTCTGTAGCTAGTGATATTATAAAGGCCCTTGTACCACTGGCATCTAGAAAAGATAACATCTTGATTCGTTTGGTAGCAGAACTACTGGGTCTGTTTTGTACTGTTGGTAAGTCAATACCGTGTTTCCTTAAATAATAGCTGGGGGCGATTATTATTATTTTTGCACAAAAAGGGGGCGATTATTTGAGGGGAGGTGATCAATTCAGATATTGCTCACTGGAAGTCGTGCCCTAAATCTTTTTGAATCGTTTTACTATGTAGTGTCCTAAATCTTTTTAAATCTTTTTACTATGTAGTGAGAAGGGTTGCCGGGCAATCATTTGAGGGAGGCGATTATCGATTATTTTAAATATTTCTGTCTAAGTAAGGGGGGGGGGGAAGCAATAAATATTTGAGGGAGGCAATTAGTCGAGGAGATATGGTACTTTTACCTGCATTAACAACTAAATACATAAAATGATTAGCATTGATTTATTGAAAGCATATCCACAGAGTGGTTGCTTTATCTGCCATTGGAAATGTTGGTTTCTTGGGGGGAAGAGGGGAAAACTGAGACAGGCCTCTTGAAGCAAGAGTTACACCTGACTACAAACTCAATCCAAGTATGGCATTGCTTCTGGGATTCAAACCCAGGCAACATTACGAATTGCTAATGCATTGTCTTGCTTCCCTGTACACTGTATTTGCTCCCCAAGCATAAGGGCCAGTATGATTTCCTAGTGCTTCATCAAAATTATAATCCTTGAAATTTTTGTATGAAAAAATTGTCTTTAAGAAGATAAATAACATGTCCTTTTTGTTATGGTATCTCAGAAAGTTTACAAAGCCAAGTTCTCGAAGATGGATGTTTAAAGGCAATACTGACATATTCTGTATCAAGTGACTCTGAACTTCAATTTTGGGCCTCTGCTCTTCTGTTAAACATGGCCATGACATCTGATGAGGTGAAAAGAGAGATAATCCGGCTGGGTGGCCTGAAGCCTCTCATGGAGTTAGCGATTGGCGACAGTGATCATCCACAATGTGCTACACATGCTGCTAAAACACTTGTCATGCTTGGTTTTCTTGGTTAGTGACTAGTGTGTAAACATTGTAGTTTCAAAAAAGCTTTGACACATGTATTTTGTTCTGTGTGAAGTGTTAAAAACCAACAGTACAGTACAAGTAAATTGCACTTGAAACGTGATTCTCCCCAAAATATATTAAGTATTGACAATCATCAATTGATTCTTGATTTATTGATTTGTGAATGTAAATCATCATTATCACCATCGCCATTATTATCATTTTGGCTGTAGGAATGGCCTCCTTTTTCTTCTAGGCCACCCATTGTTTTCCTTCACGTAGCTTATAAAGGTACTATAACTCAGTGCATGTGTTCCAACTGTTCCCTTTATTTATGATAACATTGAAGGTGATTATTTATCTTATGTAAGAGGGCAGGTTGCTTAATAGGTTTTTTAAGTGATATAATTATTTGCACTGTGAACAATAATATTATTGTACAGCAATTAAAAAAACCATATAAATTATATGTTCTAGACACAAAGGTCCCAGTGGCCATCAGGTCATTTGGTTACAAGACTGGTGACGAGGCAAGCATTTCTATCGATGGAAAGGAATTTTGTCCCAACAAACCAGGCGTCAATGTGGTAGTAATGGATCTAATGACATACCAAGCAACTGAGGTGTCTTCATTTGACACTGGACATGACAAAGAAGCCAGTGAACAACTTGTTGAGTTTATTGACATGGTCCCTGTTGGGGCTCTGGTTTTTATAGCTGTCAGAGGAGAGGCAAACTACTACTTGACAGGTCACTAATGACTATGCATTTTTCTGTTGTCACATACTAAAAAATTATTTATACCTAGTGTCACACTGTAAGAACCTAACCCAGTTATTAAAAATAGTCAAATACATGAAAGTGAGAACTTTAAGGTTCAAATTATTATATATTTTTTATTTCTTTTATGAAAAGAATTTCTTTAAACTTCTTAAGACTGCTCGACCAGTGCTCCTCCATCCTTGCTGCCTACCACATACTTCTCTCCACCCCTACAAAGTCATGTACTTCCATCTCCCCCAAATCCCTACTTACCCCTAGTCCCCACTTACCACTGCTGACCATCCCACACTACTCTCCACCCCTGCTTGCTTCCTACTCATTACTACTACTCACAATACCCTCTCCATCTCCCCCTACCCCCCACTTCTCCCCACCCTACCTTATCCAACCACCTCTAGCCCCTATTCCACCCTTCTTCCCACCCTCCCCACTCACCCCTACTTATCCATAGTTCATGCCCACCCCTACCCCTCATAGCTGTATCCCTACATTTCATGCCAGGGTTCTTACAGGTCATGGAAAACCTGGAAAGTCATGAAATTTAAGACTTTTATTTTCCAGGCCTGGAAGGTCATTGAAGATGTTCTGGAAAGTCATGGAAAATAAATAATCCAATAGATTAAGACAGATGTCAAAAGAAATAATGCAAGATGTTGGACAAGTTATTAAACCAGATTTTGTGTCACCAGAACTTTTGTTTTGTCTCTTTCTATCCTAGAACAGGTAAAGTTTTGAAGATATTTGAAAGTGAAAGTTAAACCTAAGGTCACGAAAAACTTGAAAAGGTCATGGAAAGTCATGGAATTTGAATTTGAAGTTAAAAAGACTGCGAACCCTCTCATACTCTCCACTCACTATTAAATTTTTCTTCCACTCACACCTTCATGTATTGCCGATTCCTTTCACCCATAAACCCCACCCACCCCTTCTCCCTTTACTATGCTCTCCACTCACTGTTTCTTCCACTTTCACTCATTCCGCATCCTCCCTACTGACCCAACCCAACACACTCCTATCATTTTTACTCTACCTTTCTCTTTCTCTTTCATCCACGGCAGACAAGGCCAAGTTGAGTCTCAAAGATGTTGGACTTCAAGACTGTGATTTCAAAACTGGTGAATTGTGGGGCTTTGCTGGTTACAAGAAGAGAGATGAAGGAGTAGCAGTTGGTTTTCTGCAGGGATTCGACATAGTGGAGTTAGACACTGAACTTAATCTAGGTTGGAGTTTTAAAACTCGTTGTCAGCTATTGAAAATAATATTATGTTATATTAGGTTAACTCAGTTGGGGTAGCCAGCACTCATCTGCAGAACATGTGCAGGAGGTTTTCTGTACATGTTATTTCAATGCAGTCAATGGGATACTTACCCATCAGTGAGCTTCAAAAGTTAGTTGCCTAGCAAGAAAATCTACCTGTCCCAGATGACCGGAGAGGACATTTTTCGAGCCCTGTTTTCTATTTTTTGTTGGCTGTAATGCAACTTCTTTGCAGTTACTAAGCTTAACAATGTATTTTAATTGATAAATAAAATAATATCAAAAGTGATAAATTGAATTCTTGATCGTTTGTTACTCCTGCAGGTTATTATGCAAATGAACAAGTACAAGGTTATATTTTGTTGCCGCTGATCGACCTGTTGATGAGTACACCTGCATCACTTACCATCAGTAAGGTCTCTGAACTGGAATTGCTCACCGTGCTAGCAAGACATGATCATCACAAGGAGGGTGGGTGCTTAGAGTGATCAACATCAATTTTCTCCTCCCAATATAAATACATTATCAAAAGAAAAGGTTATGAGATGTAATAAAATGATCACCTTGGGAAAATGCTTTGATCTTTCATCAAATTCTCCTAACTGATTCTTAAAGGGAATGTATGGAGATTAATTTAGAGAATTTGTAAAAGGGTTAAGGGGTTACCATTAGTTTCTAGAAAAACTGTAGTGGTAGATTTGTGGGGAAGTGAAACACAAAGATTTGGGCACTGCAGAGAGATTGAGAAGCTGACATCTTCAGTCCTAATCCTTTGCCAGAGCAAATCAGGTTGCCAAGTACAGTATGAGCAAAATGAGTTAACATTCAAGGCATTTGATTTTCATGTCTCTACAAAGACATAGCAAAAAACTCTAGGTGACTGCCAGTGTTATTACTTTACTGTTGCGTGTTACAAAAGAGATGCTGTATCACATTTAGGGGCTGGAGGGTGGAAGACCCAAGAACCAGGAAGATCCTATGAGGTGGAACAACTTTTTGTAGGATTTACATGCAGAAATTTCAGTCCATGTAGTTAATATCAAGTAGAGAAGTTGTTAAAGATCGCACGTGACGATAACAAACATGAATTAATACCAACTTTTCAGTAGCAGCAGGAAGTTCTTTACAACTGGTAGTGCCAAACGAAATTGTTGACCCATATTGCTGTGATTACCTACCAAATATCCTGCTGCCATTTTTGTCAAGTTTGTTCCTTGTCCTAGGATCTTCCTCGCAAAAGCAGTTTACATGGTGCTAGAAGGATCTTCTTCGTGCTAGGATCTTCCTACCTCTTAGTGGGGAAGATCCTAGCGCTAGGGACAAGTACATCCCTAGATTGCATGTAAACTAAATATAGAGAACAAATGGCACCAGGATGATATGCCTTCTAGGAAGTCTGGTGCCTGGTGCTTTTAGAAAGATTCACATTCAAGGGACAAAAAATGAACTGTTTCTTTCAAAACCAGCCATCAAGTGTCCAAAGTAACCTGTTGAATTTTTTTGAATGCTTTGTTTTAGTAATGGTCAGCTTTGACGGTTTTATGAATTACATAGTGGAATTGATCGACAATATGTCAAGTAAGACTGCTGACCACCTGAGAGCAAATCCACTAGTGATAGCACACTGCATTGGTGCTATGAAGATCATTACTGCTATAAGCATTGCAAAGGACAGTCATGTAAGTATGATTTCAAGGGCTCTGTTTGCACCACATAAGGGAATCCAAGACAGTCTTGGATTCTGGATTCCACACTGTGGATTCTGGATTCCAGGTATTGGATTCTGGATTCCAATCGTTAGTGGGATTCCAGATTCCAATCATTAGTGGCATTCCGGATTCCTTGTGCTGTATTCCAGATTCCAAAGCCCAGGATTCGGAATTCCACAGCAAACATTTGCAGGATTTTGGATTCCAAAAGCAAAAATTTGCCAGATTCCAGAATCCCTTAACACTATACTTTAAGAAGAATTGAAAGGAGTGTAGTTCTATCCAAGGTGCCCAGCACGTGGTTTTTATTATAAAACTAAGATTTCCTTGTCTCTTAAGAGCAGAACTAAGGTACCACTGGCCACTGGGCAGTGCTAGAGCACAACCCTGGATTTGTATTGAGGCCCTCAACGGGGGGGGGGGGGGTACTTATGTCCCTAGTCTGAATTTCAAGTATGGTAATTTATCGATGGAGCAATGACCTGTACTCTTGACCTGTGAAATGTGACCTGTACTTTAGACCCGGCCGAACTAGCGTTTGCATCAAACATCCTCTCTTGTGCATATTTTAATTCCAGGAGAAGTTTGCAGAACACAAAGTACTTGATGCAATTTTAGCCCTTCTTTCTCTAATGAATGCAATCCAGCTAGAGAAACTGACTCAGCATATGAATGCCAACACAACTGGTCACATGCAACAAACAGTTGAATTGGAATCAGAAGCCGATCAGGGACTTCATCTCACTGAGGTGATGGCTGCCTCTTCAGAAAACGTTTCCACGATGGCTGAGGCAGGTTAGTGAATTCTTGTTGCGTTGTTAAGTCTTAAATGTACCGTAATATTTCGAGGAAGCTTTCGGAAACTTCAGATCATGTTCGGAAACGTTTGGGTCTGAAGTGTCAACTTCGCACATCTTCGGAAGTGTTCGGATTAACGCTCGAATTACCATGGATTGATCTCTCAAATATATTGTAAAACCTGCTTTCAAAAAGTGCATTTTATGGATCAAATTTACTTTTCTCTTGTCCGGAAAGACTGTAGTATTGCAGCAGGTTATCGTTAATCAACTGGCAGAAATGGCTTGTGATATTAAGCCCACATAGGTAAGACATCTCTCAGGAAATATCTCATATCAAAAACTGCAAAATTGCCAGGTGGCAAGAGTACTTATGACCCATACATTTTTTGTAAATACTAAAGTTTTAGTTCTTTAACTTGTGGGCTCAAATTTTCAGAGTTATCTACAGTGACAGTCATTACGTTATGTCTTTCCAGTATTCGTGGAATTAAGTTTTATAATGCTTGGTTAAAAAATTGACCTATCCTTGCATTTAATGCATTGCCCATCCCGACATATAAAAAATCCATGATTAATGCATTTTATTGGGATTTGCTTCACTTACAGTAAAACTAACGGCAAGTGGCTTAAGAACGCCGGTTCATGGTGATTCCTCGGAGCCATCTTCTCCGTTACAAACCACTCAACTTAAATGCACTTTAAAGAAGAAATCTAACGCAAAGACCCTGCAGTCAGAATCGGTCTCGGGAGAGGCGATAGTTCATGATGATTTAGATGAGGCGTTTTCCAACCTGACAGGATTGAGCGTAATAACGCTGTACAACTGTATTGACTTGATCACAAGTTCAGAAGAATCCCGGGAGCATTTCTTCAAAGCTGGTGCGATGCAGATTCTGTGGTGTCGCCTGCTGACTGCAGGCCCGTCAACTGTGCAGCAAATTGGCCTCGCCACTGAGATGTTATTAAACACCTGTTGTTGTATGACCATGTTGGAGAAGTATTACACTGGTATGTGTTGCCACTGAGGAGGCTATGAGCTTACTTAGGTGTATAAAGGACAGGAAATTAAAGTAGTTTTACTGGCAAAAAGGCAACATTTTGAATATTACTTGATGAAAAGTTGTTAACATCTTTGACAAAGACAACGTTTCGACGCTAAGTTGGCGTCATTTTAAGTCAAGTCGAATGAAAGAACAGTACGTACGAGATTGCGCTAGGTATAGGAAAAGAAATAAGAATGTTGTGTGTATGATAAAACGTGTTGAGTGAATAGATTTATAGCAGATACAGTCAACTGCTGACTAAAACGTTTCGTGCTCTACGCGCTTGTGGTAACGTGCATGGTCAATCAAGTCTTGCAAGGCGATTATTGCCATCAGCAGTAATAAAACCAAGCAAATGAAGTAGTCAAGACTCGAAACAAAAAAGTAGGCGTTGTCAACGGCAGGAAAACGCGCGTGAGCAAGCCAAGATTGGCTTCAGTTTCAGTTTTAATTATTTGAAAATATTGTATAGTGGATAGTTTAGCCAGTCAGGAAAAAATTTGAACTAGCAGCCATTTTTTTGTCTCTTGATTTGCATTTTTGGCCTTAACTGTTACCGGTGGACGCAGTTTAAACCCTAATATCAAAATTTAGATTCTGATTTACTGTCGCTATACTTTTTCAACAGAAGTAGTGAAGAGAATTTTTTGAAATATCAATTAGACTCATCTTCCCTCATCATGTACTCAATTCTCATGACCACTCTGTTTTCTAAAGCATTGATATAATAAGGAGAAATTTCATGCTGATCACTCTTAGGGCTTAAAGGTTCACGGACACTAGCTCACACAACTTGTCATTGTTGCCTTCTCATATCAGACATTGCAGTGGAGTTAGACGAACACACCAAGACCCCTGCGCTGGTTTTAAGCACCGATCGCCTTGAAGCCTCCAATCCAAACTGGACATTTGAAAGCGTACATGCCACCCTGTGCATCGGGCGGGGTATGTGTGCAATATCCCCGTATCCCGCGGGATGGTATTACGAGGTCACTCTCAAGTCTACTGGCATACTACAGATAGGTACGATAATACTGCGCTTAGCTTCGACGACAAGTGTTTGCTTTGGTAGCATCTGCTTGTTGTGTTCCCCGACATGTTAGCAGTTATCAATATTCCTGCTTAACGTCAATTGTTTACGCTTCAACTGCTCACGTGCGCTTGGAGGAAGTCTAGAATTAGCTATAACTAGTTGTAGCAACCGCGCATTAACCAAAACAGTTTAGACGGTATTCAATTGGGAACCTTAACCAAACCGGTTTATTCGGAAAGGCTTATCTGATAGATTATGGTTTGTTTATAGTGGAAAGTGCGCTTAGTGTATCCTACTAGTTTACAGGTACTCCACTCAAATACTTAGAAACAAATAATTCAAATAGAACATAACAGGATTAAAACCCCATCTGGCAGGAGGCAACCAGTTGGTTATTTACAGGCGTGGCCGAGGATTTGAACTCAGAACGACCCGAGAGCAAATCCAGCAAGTGGTCAAAGCAGGACTCGAACCTGGTACCGCCGGATTGCGAGTCCGACTCGCTGACCACTCGGCTATAGACTGCAAAACAGTCGGGTTTTTTTTTTCTCAAAATCGGTTTAGTGTAGCGAAGCGCGAAGTGCGCTTGCTTCACACGTCTGACTGTTCGCGCGCACTTGAATACGCAAAAATAGAGACTGTTTTGCAATCCAACTGGGCCACGCTGCTTCTCTTAGTTAAAACATTGAAAAGAGGGACCATAAGGAGATTCTCAACTTATTTGTCAGAGATACTGCTGTACTGTGAAAGGTTTGAACCCAGGAGTCATTTCCCCACACGTCGAACTGTTCGCGCGCACTTGAATACGCAAAAATAGAGACTGTTTTGCTTAACTGTTAAAAAAACAGACGAAATAACATCGGACATAATTGACCAATAACCAGGTATAATACCATCAACTGACGCGTCAAAGATGACTACCGCACAGGTTGTCGAAACGTCAGTCACTGATAACTGTCCTATTCAGGACTACGTTCAACGATTCTTTCTGTTGTGTTAACGATTCTTTCGTCTGTTTACTTACTAAGGCTGGCAAACTGAAGAGTGTCGTTATGGTCCAGAGAGAGGTGTTGGTGTCGGCGACGATAAAAACTCGTGTGCGTTCGACGGCGCAAGATGCAAGGTGTGGAGCGGCCCCCCAAGCGAACAAATCAACAATGATTATGGAAAAGAATGGTCTTATGGAGATGTACTGAGCTGCTTGTTCTCCTGGAATGGAGAAGTGTCCTTCTGGTTGAACGGGGTAGATATGGGTGTGGCATTTAGGGGGCTAAACCCTTCGGTAAATTGGTACCCTGCGGCATCCGTTGCCATGGATCAGAACTGCAGTTTTAATTTTGGTGGTAGACCTTTCAGGTAGAGTTTTTTTGCGTACAATGCAAATATTAAAAAGATCTTTTTCATCCCTAAAGTGCCAATTTAGTACTGCAGGCCAAAGTCTGATTCAACCTCTCCTGGAGCCATTTGAACACAATCTAAGCCAAAACAGCCCCATCAAAAGTCTATTCCAACCTACGCTGGGGCCCGTTTCAGCTCTTGGGTGCAACTCAGCCCTAGATAATTAGACTGTATTGGCCCTGATCTTGAAAATAAAGAATAAAGAATGAAAATAAAGAAAGGAAAGTGGAAAAAGGCGGAAAAACCCAGCATTTGTTTGTTTTCCTTTCATCTTCTGATTTGCGTGGGATAGTCTACTGGAATAGTCCAAACGTTGAAACTGTGTTAATTTAGAGGGGGAGCCGCGTAGCACTCAGTCCAGTCCAGTCCAGTATATTTCTCCAATTCAGCAATCCTGTTGCCAAGGGGTTACATTGTTGCAGATAAAGTGAAATTTAACGGGAATTGTGTTGTATTGTGAATGTTGACGAGTGAAAAACTCTGCAAGTTCTAGAAAGGAAAACGAGAGAAATCAGGAAACAAAGAAAATGGTATTGATCCCGGCAAAGATTGCGCTAACGACCTTTCGATTATATCTACCCGCACTTAAAAGTTAAGTCTATTTCTTCCTGTGAATTTGTGTTAAAACAGGTATGAAATGCCAGAAGGCTATATTGCTGTTAGTCACGTGGTCAGCAGCCTGGTCAAGAAAATTCCTGTCCGTCTTTCATCTTGTTGGACACCGGTCAGCGGCAGTTTCGAAAGCATAGTAGAGGAAGACGAAGAACCGAATGATGAGGATCTGGGAACTACAGAGCCAGCAAAGATTACCAAGATTGGTAATGTGTTCACCGTTTTTGTCATTTGCATAAAACAAACACAGGCAGACCTATTAGAGCTTGGTGTTTCAGCGGTAAACACGTAACAGGCCCCTGCTGTGTGGTTTTTATTGGCTCTTGATGTACCTTCAGCACAGACAGCCCAGGTTCACGACAAGAAAGTTTCAAAGTGAGCCACAACTGATGATATTGTCGCCCACTTTGCGCCACTCAGTTATCGCAACAGTTAGTCATTTACCGTACAAACGGATCCAACTGTTAGTTTGACCAACCATTTTTTGTTTCTTTGTTACACTATCAATCGCCTGAGAAGTGATTTTTTCATAAATAAAGTGTGAATGGATTGCACTTTCAGGCGTGTAGACTGCTTGTCGAACTCATCTCTGATTGACAAACACGGCTGCGAAATTAAGCGTACTGTTGTTAAATCGTTTTTTCCTTACAATTTTGCGATACGTTAATCTTACGTCTTCTTTTATCGAGGATATATGTAGCGTTGCGTTTTTGCTACAAGATATAAACACGTCAAAGAAACGAGGACGACGAAAAGTGAGGTCCAAGTGCAGAACAATACAAAAATCGTCGCTCTTTTTCTTGTAGGTAAAGGAGAAGCGAGGCTTCCTCGGGAAAGAACGGATTCTGGCGCGTTGGCTGACGAGGAAAAATCTTCGAAAGTTTCCTTAGAAGTGGACATGCCTCAATCAGAAGTGTTTTCCAACACCCATCACTCGTCCGATATCCATGACACTTCCGGTGCGCCTCACACCTCCGCTGCCTTCGACTCATCGCTCGTTCTTTCACCCGAGCCTAACAACCACTCTCTTACCTTTGTCACGCCATCATCCAGTATTTTCACAACACCTCGCGGCTCTCCGACAAGAGCATCGCCGTCTTCAGTGCTCTTTCCCTCGAGCAAGAATGACCAGACACCGAATGAAGCCGAGCAGAGTGGGGACGAGTCAGGGCTTGAAGAAAAGCCTCCATATGAGGAGAAGCACGTGACAAGCACACCATATCTGGGTGTTGGCTCTTTGAGGGACTCCATTTGTAAGCGCTTTGCTACTGCGTCGCGACTGGATTCCCTGAGAGAAATTTCGTGCGAAGAGTCATTTATTGACGACGCAGGTAGGACTTTAAATTGTCCATAAAAGCGTTTTATGCTCTTTCATGAAAGGTTAAGTTATCACGAGGACTTTAATCGCAGATTAAAGACCGAGAAGAAGTTTAAAATACGACGCTTAGGGGATTTTATCAACGATCTTTGAGGTTTTTGTTATCGTATTGAAACACTCTATCTCGTGTTTAATGAAACTTGTGGAAAAGAAAATAAGGATGCAAACGAAGAATTTTTACATCACACATCCACGATATCCACAAAATTACTATTTCCTTTCAACTGTTAACTCCGCAATTTGTTCTGTTTCTAATTCCAGAGCCAATAATTCCTTTCCTGTACTTTGAAGCTGAACTGAAACACGCTCCTTGTCGAGTGAAACAAATTGGCATCATCAACGTGGAAACAAGAGAGAAACTCTATTGTGACGTACATGACGGACATCTTACTCTGCCCAACTCGTCCAGTCCTACCTCATACGAGCAGGAGATCTTTAGGGTCCCGGATGTTGTGGGTTGTGGTGTTGTCATGTCAACCGGACAAGTCATGTTCACACTAGATGGAGTGCCTACAAGACAATTATACGAATTCCCCACCAGTAAACCTTCATCTCTGGCGATTGACAACTTCTTCCCGTACATATCGTGCACGCGAATCCGCTGCAATTATGGTCAGCAGTCGTTCCTGTTCGAGGATGCGAACAGAAAAAAATCATCGCATACCTGTGCTTCTTTGCTCCATATTATTTACGAGTCACGTGACTTTCCCGTGAACTCCCCCTCAGATATGCCTCTGAAAGCTTAATCGTTAGTCATGGCATTTTTTAAAGTGACACTCGAAATGCCAGTTGCCCTTTCCTACGCGAGTATTTAGGGAAGTTTTCTACACGAGAGACTGACGCCCCGTGATTGACGTTCTAACGTGCAGTTCAGAGCTATTTGTTACGCTGTTCAGGAAGGATGGGCCTAAGTGTGAGTGAATTTATTAAAATATAACTGTTCAAATTTGGTTTGGTCTGTGTGTTGTTGTGCACAAGGGCTAAGGTAACCCTTACCGGCTAATCAATTCAGTAATTAAAAATAAAATACGTGATAGTTTTGAGCATTCAACATTCGATCATATTCATTGTAATGTAAGGTAGTCTACCCGGATGTCCCTAGAGCGAGATCTGTTGCAAGATTACGTGTTGCTTACTACGGACACCATGGCATGTCCCCTTTGTGTCCGTTTTACTGGGGTTCCACTGCATATTGCACCCTTGTCTTTCTCTCCCCCTCAGAAAGCCTAGTCTCTTGGCGAAATATCTATTTTGTGTCCTCCGTAATCTACGAACGCATTCAACTTCTCGTTTTTGAATGATTGGTAATAATTCGCCTTTTAATACTGAAAAGGTGATTTTTTTTTTCTTTTTTACTCGAACGACAAAAGGCAGATAATTAAGACTACTAGTACAGTAGAATCGCTATTTGCGACCACCTACATATCCAAAACACCAAAATTTTCATAGTGATAGCCCAAGCCTCCTCCAGCGACTTCACTGTCCTTTTTTAGAGAACGAGTGGGAGAATGGGGAGAGAACAGGCGGCGACCGTGATGCAACTCAAGATGTTGCTCAAGATGCAACTCTGCAACTCCTCATTTTTTCCCCTTTTCTCGTTCTCAGAATCCTCACGGTAAGTGTAACCGTTACAAAAGGAAAACGACCGCGGCAAAAATTAGATTTTGAAATAAGCCGCCTCGCGCTCCCTACAAAACTTTTCCAGAACTCGCACAGGTGAAGCCGTTCGCACGTTACGTCCAGTCCTTGGTTGACGTCGACGTCCTTCGCTCAAAAACGCCTTTGCCAGGCCTTTGCTTAAATACGGGTAAGTTCCCAAGTACAACTGCAATCTAAAATCGGGTAGGAATACCGCGCGCGCCATTCCCGCCATTTTTTGAAGACCATGGTAGCCTGGCCTTTTCGTCGTTCTCCAGTATTTCAACATGGCCGACGCATACGGACGAAATCGCATAGCGACTGCCTTTAATTTTATCTCATTTTAGGGCATAAAGAACCAATTTTCTAATGCCATGGACAAGTTTGTCATTAGAACTAAACGTAGCCCTAGACCAGAATGTACCAGCTCAGCGAAAGTGGACAATAAAAAGCAATCAACAATCGAAAGTCTTGCGGTGAGTTTTCAAAATGTTCTAATCACCAATAATTAACGCTTTCACTTACAGCTAAGGTAAACTGTCTTACTTTTAGATCACTTACTTGACTGCGAACAGTCGCTTATTTTTCTTTGCAAAGTTACTGCACGCGAAACCCAAGTACGCGAGATCTTCCCAATCCCTTATTGAAACGTAACGTCGTGGTTTGCAATCTCGCTGGCTGAGATAAGAACTAGACGGATGTTAAGAAAAAAGGCGACCAGCAAGCAGTCTTATCACTTACTAAAGTATCTTGCTGTGTAGCCTGAATGTTTAGGATTTTTTTAGGCTATATTAAAACGCGTTTATACAGGACGTTTTTGGGGGTAATGCAAGGTACAAGGAATTTGACGTTTTACAAATCTAGATAGATAAAGTGAGTTTTTGTTTTTCTAGAGTGTTGTTGTGGTGGAAGAAATACACCGTCTTAAATGCGAACTAGAAAGTGATGTCTCCACCCCTGAAGCAATTTTGTCAGCGTTAAAAAAGTTGGGTACGAAGAACTTGTCTAGAGATGTTTTGCTCTCCACGAAAATTGGCCACACTGTGAACCGACTGCGGCGTCAAGGAAGCAGTGAGGAAATAAGAGAACAAGCTAAGCTAGTCTTTAGAAGATGGCGAGGGTTTATCAAAGAATTAGAAAGAGAAAAGCCTATTATTGAGGTTCACTGTGATAAGAAAACTGAAGTTGTGAGAGGAAAAGCAAGAAAGTTGCTGGCTGATGCTCTTCAAATGACGGTATGATGTTCTCGGCTTATGATATTATTTGAACACTCAGTAAATGCAATCTTACTGCCAGGAAGTTAGAGCTATTGCATTCTGAAACTGAGGCGAAGCCAAGAGTTTTCACAGCTTGTAATACACAACTGCGAGTTTTTTGAACGGCTTCAAAATCTCTAATATAGATCAACTCATTCTTGCTTCGCCTGGAGTTTTTAAACCTGATAATACACTCCTGCTCGTTTTTAAACAGTACTTGACTTGACCTTGTGGGCTGCATAATTATGCAGATAGCTTAGCAATAGAGTTGAATCAGTATACATAGTTTGTCTTTAAAGCAGATGCACCATCCATTATGATACACAAGGTCTTGTCCCTATATACTTACGAGGAGAGGAAGCCTGCATTATGTTTGGAATGGACTGTTACTCTTTAACAAAACTCTTGTGCTACATGTATGTGTACTTGCTTATGCATCCAGAAAAATAAGATATTTTTACATAAATATTTAATAACTTATTTATTAAAAGTGATTACATTATTGTGATGGTACATCCATTTAGTGGTCCTTTCTCTACCAATTCATGAACAAAAAGGAAATTAGAATTGTTGGTTTTTGAGGACAGGGGGAAACTGGAGTGTCCAGAGAAAACCACTCTAAAGTAAGGAGAACAACTCAAAAACATACTCACCTGATATGTGGTAATGTTGCCTGTTGGATTAGAATGTAGGCCCCAATAGTGGGAGGCCTGTGCTCTTACCACTATGCAACCTTGCCCAGCAAAGAAACTTATTGTGGTGTATACAGGCTGAAATGTTTTTTAACTTATCTGTTTTGTTTGTTTGTTTTTTCCTTATTTGCAGATTACAGAAAATTTACCAGAACTTATTGAAAGGAATGTGTTTCATAAGTTTGGCAGGCTTATCAACAACAACTATAAGAGAAAGATGCGGTCATCGGTTTTCACTTTGAAACACAGGGATGCTATCAGAAGTAGGGTTTTAAGTGGAGAAATTACAGTGGAAAAATTTGTTAACTCATCCCCTGATCAACTTTTGACATAGTGCTTGGATATCAATGACTTTACGTTTCACGGAATCTTTTAGGTTTGCTGTACATCAAAAATTTATTATTTATTATTCAACTTAATTTATTATTATTGTTATTGCATAATTATTTGATTTTTTAACCTTTTCTCTTTCCACTGTCTCATTTTGTGTATGTAAAATATTTAGAAAAAAACAAAATTAATGCTCCCATGCAATGGCACTGTTGCAGGGTTTTCATTTGAATAGTCACATCATAGCATCATAGGATTTGGTCAACAGTGGATGTAATATTAATTTTAGGAATAAAAGTGAGGGAATTGAGCACTTTGTTTTTGCAATATTGTGTAGTTTTTTTAAGTTCATGAAACAGAGGTATTATGTAACTCTTTCTTAAGACATAAAGAAAATGTCTCCAGTTAGCACTTTATTGTGATCTAAATATATTATGTAAAGGATATTAAAGGACATAGTTACTTTCAGACAACATCATGACTACATCAATTTATAATATAAATAAGACATGAGCTATACAGTACATGTTGTGCTGGATTTTTACACCCACTTCGTCCCACAAGGAAAGATTTTATTTTGGCCCCATGATAAATCCTTGGTTAGGTCAAGCTGGCTGATCCTTTTTACTACATTTTGGACCTCAACTTGATTGTAGTCCATAAAAATGTACCAGTAAAAAAAGGACTTGGTTAACATCCAGCCAGCCTTAGTAATCAGGACAAAGAAGTGAACCAAGGATTAAGAGTCTGTATTCCCTAGAATACTACCTAAGCCTGTACACCTCTCATAAGTTGTTTAACCATTGTCTGTATTTGATCATTAGTCATGTATTCAGAGTTTGTAATTGCATTAGCAATGGTAATGGTGTGAGAGGTTGATGATGAATTAATCCACACTCTTCCATTCTGTCCCACTGTACATTCAAATGGAAAGTACTTTCCAAGGCATTTTAAAAGAACAAATTCTTTACTGAGGAGTCTGAAAAGGGGAATATGACAAATGAAAATCAATACCAAACATCAATATAAATTTTTCTTTTTATCACTGGTGATCATTTTGTCACTTTTCATAACCTTTATAGATTAAGTAGGGGTGTTATCAGGAGAAGGGCCCATGGCTCGAGGAGAAATTTAGCATACCCCCTAGTTCCCTGCGTGAGCCCAATACAGTCTCAACTAATTACGAGAAATGTGTTTTGAATTTCCCTTCAACCTGATTGGCAAGTCAACAATGACATTTTTAAACAGGCCAGTCATGGTGTGTATTAAAATCCTGGTACACAAGTGAGGGGCCAGAAAAAAGGATTTTAGTGCTGTTTTGCAGACTGACTTAACCAGGCCTTAGTTGTTGAAAAGGTGAGTATAGTGCTATCCATGGGATAAAATACTATCCAGTGGAAAGTACCATTGGATATTGAAATACTGTATTTATTCGATTAACCGCCCTGGGCGCTTATTAAATTTTTGGACCTTGAGAGTGGGCGCTTATTCGAGGTGGGCGCTAATTCGAGGCTGGGTGCTTATTAAATTTTCAACATTGTCAGCAAGTGTAGTATGTGTATTTTCCAACAAAACAATAAATGGTAATAACAGAACGCGAAGATGTAACAAAGCAAGGTTCCTGTAAAATACTAGGAAGAAAACTCCATCTTCGGGGAAGTCTCTTATTAGTATTTATTCAATTTTAGGGGTGGTCGCTAATTTGAGTTCGAGTGGGAGGGGGAGGAAGGTGTGGTGGGGCGGGCGCTTATTCGAGGCTGGGCGCTTATTAACTTTTTCTGCCTTTAGGATGGGCGCTTATTCGAGGTGGGCGCTAATTCGAGGTTGGGCGCTTATTCGAATAAAATTAATACAGTACTTAATATATCCACTGCATAGAAATATTATTTGTCTGGCCCCAGTTGTTCAAAAGCTGGAT